>KZ111250.1:443705-494658 GCA_002120335.1 Hypoxylon sp. EC38 | reverse complement strand
TATTTTATTTTATTTTATTTTATTTTATTTTATTTTATTTTATTTTATTTTATTTTATTTTATTTTATTTTATTTTATTTTATTTTATTTTATTTGCCATAGCGTTACCCTATAACATATGGCTCGTACCGTGGCTTATGTTGTGGCTAGTACCGTGGCTTTATAGCTTATAGCCCGTGTTATAACTCGTTTAAAATTTTGCTAAAAAAGAATGCTCGGGCCACCTTACCCTATAAAATATTAAATTTAAGCCAATAAAAAGCTTTAAAACTAACGTATAGGCTAGTATACGACCAGTGGTTTACTTTCCTATTTAGGCGACTTTTTTGCCTAATCGAAAAGCCATTCCTTATAAATTTATAACATAATAACCCTTCGTAAACTTAAAGCATTAAATAAAAACAACAACACATTTAAAAATACCCTTACTTTTAATCATACTATAATATAAAATCTTATATTAATAATATTAATATATCTTATTTAATTAATATTAATTAGTGATTAATAGGACAATTAATTAATTATAAATAGTTAGGTTTTTATTTAAAAAAGCCTAATAAGTATTTTAATACTTAAATAGTTTAAATAAAAAAAGGTAAGTTTAAAAGATTAATTAAAATGGTGTATTACTTAGTTATTATGTTATTATGTAAAGTCTTTTAATTTAATTAGATTTAAAAAGGTATATTACTTTACCATAGTATTTTACATAAAGTTTATTTAAATTAATTTTAAGTTTTTTATTATTTTAAAAATATTTATGGCTTGTTAATAAGTTAATAATATTTGTATTTATTATATATAAAAGATTTTATTATCGTATTTATTAATATTTGAGATTTAATAATGAGTTAATAGTGTTGATTAATTATAAGGATAGCTTTTTTAATCCTTTAAAAACTTTATTATTGTATTTATTAATATTTATAATTTGTTAGTAAGTTAATAACGTTAAAGCTATAAGAAATAGCTTTTTTAATTTCTTATAATTAAGCTTACGGTTATTAGGCAATTATTAACTTAAAAGTTAATCTTTTAATTAGGCTTATTAGCTATTAAGTTTATTAAGTTACACTATTAATAACTTTTATTACGATTTAATATTTTAACTACTTTATTTTTAATATTTTTATTATAATAATATCTTTTACAATTAAACTATTATTATTAAGTAGTTATTAACTTAAAAGTTAATTTTTTAATTAAACTAGTTAATAGTTTCTTCAAATTTTTATTATAAAAAATATTATACTTATGGCTTATTAATAAGTTAATAGTATAATTTTTATAAGAAAAATCGATTTAATACTTTAATTATTTTATTTTTAATATTTTAATTATAATAATATTTCTTATAATTAAACCTATTGCTATTAGGTAATTATATACTTAATAGTTAACCCTTTTAATTGGTTAATTAATTATTAATATATTTGATAATAAAACTATTAATCTATTAATATTATTTTTAATATATCTATTTGTTAATATAATTAAACAACTATTAATCTTTCGATACAACTTTTACAACTAAATAATTATTAATTTATTAATATAATTATTTATATTTCTTTTAATATACCTTATATATTTATTTATTAATATAGCTATTAATACAGTTGAATAATTATTAATCTTTTAATATAAATAAAAATATAACTATTAATATAACTATTAATATAACTATTAATATAGCTATTAATATAGTTATTTATATAATTATTAATATACCTATCTTTTAATATAATTATTAAAATAGATATATAATTATTAAAAGTTTTATTATATTAACTTAAGCTATTAAAAAGAGAAAAACTGTTAAGTAATTATTTATATAGCTTTTAATACCTATTTTAATATAATCTTTATAATTAAATAGTTATTAATTTATTTTTATTTATATTTTTTTTAATATAGTTGATAATATTGCTACTTATATAGTTATTAATATAATTATTAATACTTTTATTAATATAATTATATTAATTCCCTAATTAATAATGATAAGATTATTTTATATATATTTTAAAATTTATTAAAATAAAAAAAGGAAATTTAAACTTAGATTTATTAATAAACTTAATATTTAATATAAAGCTTACATATATTAAGGCTTTATTTTAAAGCTTTATTATAAAGCTTTTTAAGGTTTTGCTATATAAGCTTAAATTATTAATTAGTTAATTAAAAAAAGAGAAAAATTATTAATAGTTAATTATTTTAATTATTTTAAATTAATATTAATTTAGTTACTTAATATAATTAAATTAAATAGTTATTAATAGTTATGAATTAATTATAAATTAATATGATAATGATAAAATATAAAAGAATATAAGTTAATAATAATGAAAATGTTTAATTAAAAAGATTTAATATAATTATAATTAGTTATTAAAGGAAATATAGGAGGAGATATAGGAGAAAAGAAAATTTATTAGTGTTAGGATATAATTACCAAAGTTTAACTGGATTGGTTAATATATTATAAGGCTATTAAATAGCCTTATAACATATATATTAATTTATATATTAATTAAATAAAAATAATAATATATTTGAAAATATTTTTACTTTTAATTATATTATAGTATAAAACCTTGTATTAATAATATTAATACACCTTGTTTAATTAATAGTATTAAAATAAGTATAAATTTAAATAAAATATTAAAATTTAATTAAAAATATTATATAAAATTATACTTAAAATTTAAAGTTTATTAATTTAATATAATTATTTAAAAATTAAAGAAAATTTAACTTAAAAATTATAAATTATATATAATAATTTTATTTAACTTTATATTATTATTATATTTAAGTAAAATATAATTATTTATATATTTAATATAAATAAAATTTTTTAATAAATAATTTAATTTTAATTTATATAAACTTATAAAAATAAAAATGTTTATAATATTAAATAAATAAATTATATTAATTATATTTTTAAATAAATTTTTTAACTTAATTTAAAATTTCTTTATATTTTTCTTTTATATAATATTATTATTTAATATTATATTTTAATTATATAAGTTAAAAAAGTTTTAAACTTATATTAATACCTTTTTTATAAAGGTTTTAAAAAATAAAAAAATTATTATAACTATTATAAAAAATATAAAACTAAATTTTAATTATTATTTTATTTATTATTTTTATATAAAAATATTAATAAAAATTTTAATTTTATAATTTCTTTTTTAAAATATATTTAATAATATTAATATATTTTTTTAAATAAAAATATATTAAATTAATAAGTTTATTAAAAAGTAATATTAAACGAGTTATATAATACTTTGTTTTATATTAAGTTATAAATAAAATTTAAAAGTAAAGCTTTAACTTTACACTTAAATAACTTTATTATTATTAATTATAACGTTATATAATTTAAATAAAAAAATAAATATTTTAATTATATATATTTTAATTTTAGTTATACCTTTATATAATATTTATAACTAAAGTTATTTAAAGTTAAAAATTAAAGGTTTTTAAAAAAAGTTACGTAATATATTTTCGCACTTTTATTAAAGCTTAAACTTATTAAAAAAATATTATTTAAAAGCTTTAAAAGTTTTATTATTAAAAGGTAATTATAAAAAATATTACGTAAGTTATTTTTAAAGCTTTTTTACTTTAACTTAAAATAACTTTAATTATAAATATTATATTATAATATAATTTAAACTAAAATATATATAATTAAAATATTTATATTATTTTAAGTTTATTAAAAAGTTATTATATTAAAATTTTATAAGGAATAACTTTTTAATTAAACGAAAAAGTCGTTTAAATAAAAAAATAAACTATCGGTTATATATTAACTTATACGTAATAAACTTAAAGTATAAAAAGCGTTAAATAAAACTTTTATTAATAAAAAAGCGTTTTTAATTTTATATAAATTATATAACGTTATAATTAATATTTATAAAGTTATTAAAATATAAAATAAAAAAACGTTTTAATAATAAGCTATTTTAAAAAGCGGTAAATATATAACGCGACGAACTTTTTAATATTATATAATTTATTTAATATTATTTTTATTAAAAGCTTAATAATTAAAAATTTTATTTTTATATTTATTAATTTTAAATTTTAAATAAAATATAATAAATATATTAAAAAATCTTTTTTATATAAGTCTTTTTTTTAATTTTTATTTATATAAATTTTTATTTTTATAATGTTATTATATTCGAAGGCATTTTATTCAATCGGATGAATTTTCATCTGCTATTTTTTGTTTTGTCGGATACGCACTAATGGCGCACCGTACGGATCATATGGAAAGCTCTTATTAGAAGTTTCTGGCCCTAAATTAAGTCAAACGAATTAACAGACCTAGCAGTCCTTGTCTTAATCGTTCAATTAACCATTGACCTAAGGCCGACGTGAACGGAGCGCCTTCAGACCAAATTGGGACGTACTTGGGCTAGGAAGTTGGTTCATTAGGAGAAGCATACCTATAAATCGCTTCCAGACTTCCAAATCATATAATTCCAAGAGAGCCGTACTAGAATGCCTCCAATGTGCGAGCTCTCAGGTACCGGGAACTCCCGGAAGCACCATGATTGACCATGTTACAGCACGCATAGATAAGGATTTATCTATTTCTTATATCCCGTAGCCGTAGCTCGAAGGACCCAGGTATGCATCCTAAAGGTTTACGCTTGATATCCTTTTGAGTGTGAGAATCCAGTAGTTGTTAGGTAATAAAGGATATTTACTTACACTGTCAATAATACACAGTATAATTCGCTGCTCCCAGTCTTTACCCATCACTTTATCTCTAATCTCAAGTATCTAATAATCTTTCTCTTCTAAATCTAGAATTTCCATCAACTCATCACAGATGCCAGGTCTGCCTAACATACGGTTTCGGCGCCGCTCCATAGGTATGTCGCAATAATTTCGTCAATATCCCCAATCAACGGTTCCTTCCTCCACTTCCGCTGTCCCTCGATCAACACTGTAACCAGCTCATTCCAGTTCTGTCGACAAAATTCCGAAAATCTTGTTTCTACCACCGGATCATCATGATCTGTCATCTCTACCTGCTTTAAAATGTTTGTGACTACCTCTATACGATAGGTATCGGATACGAATCCACCAATCCAGGGCCGGTGTCTACTTCCCACGCTGCCTACTGAGAGCCGGAGAACCTTTCGCCAATCTAAGTCTGATTTCTTCATGGCGCAGATTCTCTTGTATCTTTTGATTTCGAGGCGTAGGATGGAAGGAACTGCTTCGGACGCCGCAAATTCCAACGACGACCAACAAGCTTCCATGATGTTTGATTCTGCACGCATCTCTTGTTTTGGTACTGACTGAGATGAGACGTCCTGGACGATTCGAGAAAATCGTTCGAACCCAAGATTCCATGCATCATCGTTGTTTTCCACGTTGTTATTTAGCCAGGGTATCCAATTAGGATCCACACGCATTTGTCTAGTTACTAAAGCCCGGTGAGTGCTCGAGAGAAGATATCGTTGGAGAGCAAATTCTAAAGATGAGATGTTACGACCCAGAGAAGCCTTCAGCAGGGTTAAGGCATAGGAGGCATCCGCAGAAGGTCGAAGGGCGCACAAAGACCCATACCATAGTGCAGCGAATCTTTCGGTATCTGATTTATTGAATATGTGAGCCGAATGATGTCCAAGTTGGGCTTTTCCGTCATCAGTGTGGTCCTCGAGCCTCGATTCAAGCTGGATTTGTTGCTGACTCAACATGCGGGAGACTATTTCCCAAAGAGCGTTCCAAACAAGATGACCAACAAGTTCGTTAATAGACTCTTCTTCTGAGATATCCGAGTCTAATAGGGGTTTCTTTCCTTGACTCTCAGCTAGTAAGTCTGTGAGTTTCAGAAAAACTATCTTCTCCCAGATGGGATTTATGTTTTGATCTGGAATGTGCCGTAGAATGGTGTATAGGATGAAGTCTAGTGAAGTTGCCCGAAAAAGATGTTGTACACTCTGTATCCATTTCTGACATTCATCTACTAGTTTCTTGCGCATGTCCAATTTTCCCAGGGTTACTCGTAAAGCACCTATCGTAGTGATTTCAGTAGCTTTGAGTACCGTGAATAGTGGGTAGAAAACGTTACATCGGCCGTTCTGCGTTATTGGAGTCGTTTGAATCTCTGGGAGATAAGTGTAGAGTAGGCGCCCTAACTCGTCGACGTCTTTTATGTCTTTCTCATCAGATGCGAGGCGCGATAAATGTATTTGTTCGAGATGCTCTAAGAGAACCTCGCCCGTACTTGCAAGCCCTTTGATGCTGTCAAGAATCCTGCGCTCTTCTATTGATAATTCTCCAGCCATCGCTTTATATTCGAGGTCATGGACGATGGTTATCCAGGGATCCATGATAACTGAACGAAGTTGGATCTCAAACATTTGTTCACTGTGTGCTCCCGCGGATGTTCTGTCCTCCATGCGAAGCTTGACCCAGTAATGGGCCTCATCATATCCTCCAAATCTTTTGAGATAAGACGGGGCGGCGCTACCCTCTGCCTGTGTGGTGGGCCAAGTTCCTTTCGGCTTTCTGTACTTGGGCTGCTCTTCAAAAGTCTCCCGGATAATCTCTTCGACCTTAAGTATTTGACCTGGGAAAAACAAGGCGATTCGCAATCCCACGAAGTCCCAACGATGGCTGAGGATGTCCCTTCCTTCTGTCGGTGGGTACTGATAGAGTCGCTTTCTGAGAGATTTTTCTTCTTTTACACGACCTGTCACGTAGGCTAACAGGTTTTTCTCTTCCAGTCGCTGCTTACAGATATCCATTGCTTGACTTTTCAGCTTGTTCCATTCTTTCTGGTCGTCGTGTGATGCATACTGTTGTAAGAACTGCTCGATATTATCCGATTCTGGTGGCTGAGGCTCGTCCCAGAGATCAATCCCACTTGGAGTTCTTTCTCCTAGAGCAGGATATGTCGATTTCCTGTCGAGCACCTCTCTCTCAAATGACTTGGACATGGGAATATCGGACCCTGGATGACTCAACGGCATTGCAGATCTAGAAGACGAGTTAATAGTGACAATGGATATACTTTTTTAGTTAAGATTGAAAGGTAGTATTTATATACTAGCACTGGCTGAGCCGCCCCGTGCCTTCGGCATTGCGCTTTAATTAGCGAAACGGGCAAGACTAGCGAATACCTTCGAATAGGTGACATTCCTTAATAAATCTAAGTATCTTATAACTGGGATAAACGCCACATATAAAGATACCTTCTTATTATATAGAAATCGCATTGGAATTAGGTGTATCGGGTATTGCTCGGCTGCCCATTTCGCTAATTAAAGCGTGGTGCCAAAGGCACGGCGCGGCTCAGCCAATGCTGGTATTTGGGAGTTTGGGTGCAATGTTTAGCGATCATCTAATGATCGCGAGAATAGGAGAGCATAGCACAAACGCTTTGAAGGAAGCTTTTTGGAGATTAATGTTGGGTGGTAATTTACCTAGGTTCAGCCACTGTACCTGTACCATGTCATCCTATCACGTATCCCGTGGTGGCTATGTCTTCATGTATGTGCTATAAGCCAATGAGACGCATGACACCTACCTATCTATAGCCTTATTCGAAACCATGGGCTACACAATATGCCTAAAAATACTACGACGCATGAAGATTCGCTCTTGTGTGGATAGGGGCTCAGCTGTACTGTGAGAATCTAATTTTTGTTGCAATTAATCTGAACAGGTGTTGACACCATCTTCAAGTCGTAATGCAAAATTGGCAAGTTTTAGCGCCCAAGATCCGAGAGCAATGGAGGGCCTGAGGGAGTTAGCGCTGACAGTCTTCAATGGATCGCAAAAATTCCGTGATCCGGGATCGACATACCAATTTGACGCACTCGAGATCGCCGTCCACCCAACGGACGGCCCCAAATTTCGCCGTACCGAATTGCGGGCGTCTGAATTGGGCCAGTGGGCCTTGAGCAGCGCCGCCGCAGGTATGGCCGAGGGGACGGTTCAAGCCACATTAAAATTGGTCCGTATCGAACGCGACTTTGATGTAACGCTAAAGGTGCCTTCGACAGGTTTCCAGGCGCTATTTGCTGCCATGCGTGCAGACCATATGGCATTGTACCTGATCTGCCGCGACAAGGACGGCTATCATGAGTTTGTTAATTGCGGCGCCGGCTACTTACCCACCCGCTTCTTGGGGACGTCCAAGTTTGCGCTGGTCTGGACGTACAACCCTCACACTGCCCGCACGGTAGGGGTCTTCATTCAACGCCGGCGTGACACTTTCACAGACCTCGGCAATGTGCTGCATGTATACGCGTCATGCGCTGCAAACCCGTACATGGTATGCTTTGCCATTGCAGTGCACCAAATACAGCGGCACGACGCTGAGACCCTCGCATCAGAACTAGCCATTCTTCGTGCTGTCGAGGACCACACAGGCTTCGGCCCCCATGGCGGTGCAGCTGAGCGCCTGCTGAAGCTGCGGCAGCACAGATTCGACATTGACGAGCTAGCGGACTGGATGCAGGGTCTAAGCGAGGTTGCCGGCAGGATCAAGAACATGACGAGACACCAGCGCGTGGCTCGGCAGATGCTAGAAATACTGGTGAAAGCAGAGGAGGCAGGAGAAGAGACAGCGAGCGTGCCCGAAGGGCCGATGAGGGTCAGGTACGAGACGAGCCTACGAACACTCAGCGAGGCAGTGCCGACTCTTCAGCGGCAAATGGCCGTGGACGGCGAATACTTGGCTTACTTACAGTATCGCGCCGAGAGACTATCTGGAGTAGTAAGTTATAGACGCGGAGTTTAATAGCAGTTGACTCATTGGTCGTCTGATTCGTTATAGCTGTTTGCATTCCTTACGCACGAGGATGCTGCCGCCAACACCAACCTTGCGGCTGCGAGTAAGCGCGACAGCTCATCTATGAAAACCATTGCTATCATGACCATGGCTTTCTTGCCGGCCACCTTTTTCGCTGCGCTCTTCGCAGTGCCATCGCTCCGGTGGGAAGAATCGGATGTTGTGCAAAGCAAATTTTGGGTGTATTGGGCATTCACGCTGCCAACAACTGCTTTGATTTTTTGCATTTGGTTGGCTGTCACCAACCGGGCTTGGGTCCGTGATAAGTTGGTTGAGACGAGGACAGCAAAGTGATAACCCTAGAATGGAATCGCTGGCAGGACGAGGAGCAAGATGCCGTGACAAGAACCTGGGATGATCGGGACCCAACGAAATGCAAGGTTTATCTAAGCTGGACGGTGGGACGCGCGTCGTGGTATACGGTCTGGATCCATTCTCATTTGCGCGGTTCCAAGGAATCACACGCTGAAGCCGGCAACTTCTTGGTCAAAAGCTGTTCCCCTACGTTCAATACAGATCTGAAGCGTCTTCGGGAAATACATCGTTGGTAGAGTCTCGGGCCACCAAGTCCCGGTTCGCGACGATATAGGTTCTTGATCAGCCCACTTGAATAGGGGGTACGTGGTTCTCATGATCCGCTAATATCTGATAACGACCTGGATCAGTGAAGTAAATAATGGTTTGAAAGATACTCAAAAAGACCTATATCAAAGGCCAAGCAATACAACTGTCACTAAGGTCTCGATGCTGTCAGGATTTTTTGAGCTTCATTAGTCCGTTGAGAGACCCTAACAGATACCTACTGTGTGGTCGGCCTTCTTGGCAACGCTCGGCCGATAGTTGATGGGACTTCAATTCTTCTTCCAATAGTAAAATTGGTCCCTTCGATCCAGCCCTTTGCTAAGAGCCGCACCTATAATATGTCAACTTATGAATTCCTGCAGCACCAAGCCGGCAGGTGAATGTGACAATGTTGCATCCCGCTGTAGATCCTACTCCTCTAATCTCCACTGACACCTATATACCCTGACCGCGGGGAAATGTAACCACGATTACTGTTGGTACATACGCGGAGAAAATCCAATTCCGCGACGGAAAAATCTGGATGTCAAGTCAGCGACAACGATCAGCCCCATCTCATCTGAAACCTCTACAATCGGCAAGGATCGTGATCCTCTCAATCGCCCCTAGTAATCTCCCTATCGCGATGAACAAGAGGTTTTCAACCATCTGTGCACCGATCACCCACTGGATGGCCTCCGGGAAATGGCGCGGATAACAGTCGAATATGGGGATTTCATGCAAAGGGGGTGCCGACGACAGTATAAAGCAGGATGAGAGGGACCGAGAGGAATCTATCTCAGATCATCAGGGTTCAAGCGACCATCCCCTCTTCACTTGATATTTGATCGTTGAATTCCATCTTCCTTCTTTTCATCATGAATTGGATCGCCTTCGTCAATTTAGCCCTGGGTCTGCTCTCTTGTAGTAACCCAGCTGCGGCATCGCCATCACCGCTTCAGGCACGGAGCACCCAGCTTACCCACCGCCCCGAGACGACTACCGTCAATGCCACCGGCGGGACGTACGAAGCTTTCAAGCCTGGCTACCTTGCTGGTACCTGGGAGGTTTTCAAGCGAGGGGAGTATGTGACGCTCAAGGGAACAGGATATATCCGCGTCCGCTGGGAGGTCGAGTATTGGAAAGGTGTTGGCCCCATCTATGAGCCGACTTTCGATGGCATCTCCGGCACATTCCTCTTTGTAGCGGGAGGTGGTGGATACCAGATGTCCGACACCCCTCAGGGCTGTCCTCAGGGGACCGGATGCAAGAACTTCACCGGTTCAAACGAGTATGGATACAGCTACCCGTGGGATGGTTACAATCCGTGGCACAATATGTACTACTACCTCGATGGGGAGGTGACGATTACGAACCACGAGGCTGGTGGGCTCTATAACGTTGGTGTCCAGGCGTACAGTAAGGATTTTCTCTCAAAGATGACCGATGTTCTCTCGGTGTTAACCTTACATACAGGCTACGATAATATCTTGTCGGATATCAATACGGCACCAGCCAGTTCGGGAAATCTGATCAAGTATGGATATTCGTATGATCCGGCTGAAGGTTCCTGCCCCTGTTCGGCATAGAGGAAGGATTAGGTGCGGATATGCAAAGGACATCGATGTCTTCTTTCTTTGCTTCTACTTTCATTCTTGTAAATTCCTTTAGATGAGATAGGGTTAAGTTCCCAATACTCCAAATTCAACATTTGAGAGTATTAGGAATTCCGAAGGCCGATTGAAGTGAGGCCAATGAAAATGTCGAATATTGGGGAAATATTCATGGTGCAATTCATAGAGTGATACTGCCTTAGTCATTTTTTAGTAAGTCTCATCTGCTCTGACGTGGTTGGCTCAAATAGATAATTGGATCAGTGAAGATATGATTATCTTGCTTCTCAGTGAAATATACATTGGTCATCGAGATCATGGTAAAGACTGCTTGTAGAAGGAAGCTTTTAGCATCGGTCCATCTCGTTCCCTTACTGTTTTATCAACTGTTTACCTAATCTTATCTTATAGCCGAAGAAGATTACGTAAACATATTATCGGGAAAACCTCGGCTATTTTCATTACGAAGGACCCCTTGAGCTTGAGTTGGCAGTCTTGTCCACGTTGATGTCATCCATTCGTCAACATTTCCAATATCAAGGTAATGCTACCATGTCTCACGACGCGTCCTCATTCTCCGCCCGAAAAATAGAGAAAACAAAGTCCATCATCCACAGGACTATGCTTAGGGTCAGCTAAGCACAATGTTGTCCTCGTGCTTTGGATTGAGGAAGAAGAGTTCTGACCCAGAGCGAGAGCCGCTGCTCCCTCAATATGAGCAGGATACTCATCTGCAGCGGGAGCTGTATCGGAAGCTCCATAGCTACCAGATGCTACGGGCCCTGACTAAGGGGTACATGCCTAGCACCGAACAGACCATTGTCAATCTTCGCACTATTTTGGCAAGCGACATATTGAACCCAGAGAACCCAGATCTGTCCAATAGCGGTCGCCGCTTGGTGCGCCTGACCAAGCTATGGCTGCAGCAGTTCATCACCCTTTTGCAGCACAAGAATGACAAAGACCAACTTCAGGATCTCATTTGGTTTCTATCCAAGAGCCAAATCTCTGTCGACGTGGATGACCTTGCCTGGCGGGCCAAGAAAACCAAAACTAGGGCCGACATAACTGCCGCGTACCAAAGTGTGCGAACCATTGGCTCGCTATTGCTTACGAACCCCGACTTCCGGAAATTTCTTGGCGATCTCAATGTGGTCGCCCGAGAAATATTCAGAGACTCGGCGTTCGCTTTGAGCGACGCTGCCAAGGAAGTGGGGCAGCAGCTAGAGCCATCACCAGAGGAGCAGCAAAGTGTAGCGGATTCCAGCAAGGCTAGAAATGGCCAACCGCCGACGACCCAGAATTTGGAGGACGAATTCGAGGACGCCGGCAAGGCCGTTGCATGCCATAGCGCCGAAGTTGTGGAAGCAACAGTTGAAAGTGCGCAGGATAAGCTTTCCGGCGATGAGGGTAAAGCGCTTTTGAAGCGGCTGCAGAAAGTGATCCTCAACCTCAGAAAGCGCAAAGATTATTCCGATTCCGTGTCTACGCTTGGCTTGCTTATCAAGCGTTACGCCATTGTCTACTCGCAGGCTACAGAGCAAATCCTTGAAGTCGCTCAGAGCGACGTTCAGGAAAATCGGGAGACGGATCGCGCTCTCACCAATCTCTGGGAGTTCGTGAAGAGTTTTGGCGACAGGAATGAATGGGAGAAGTGTGAAGAACTTCTCAAGAAGGTCATGAGCCATAAGGACAAGGACCCCGAATTTGAGAATTTGCTGCAGGATATTGGAGACAGTTTACAGAAACTTCTCACAGATCCTGAATTTTTCGCAAACGCCGATGAAAAACTTAAGGAGCTTAGAGAGAAGAGCAAACAAGTTGGATCAAAGAGTAGTCTACGGCAAGACATCGATGAACTTCTACAGCAGCTCTCTGCCACATTCCACAGCGTAGCGAAAGACGAAGATGTCCATAACTTGACAAACACCACCCTCCGTATCTTCGGCGTGATTTTCCCTGCTGACTCAGCGACCAACACTGAATTAATTCACGATGCGCTCAATGTCTTCATCCCCTTCATTATCTCCGCCATTCAGTACGTGCCGATCCCACGCCTTGAGATCAGTACACCGGCGGTAGATCTCCTATTAGAAAATCTCATTATCGAGCCTGGTACGACAGTGAACAATACCTCATTCCTTCCGTACAGGCTCAAGATCGAGACCTACAACGACGTTGAAATCCGGAAGGCCCGCTTCCAAACCACTACTAGCACGAAGAACCTCATGCTCATCAAGATTGACGGTCTTTCTGCTCGTGCGGATGAGGTCGGGTTCTGGTTACGCGCTCACAGCGGCTTGTTCCGCCTAGCGGACGAAGGGATCGCGAGTTTCGCTCTGGACGAACGCGGCATCGATATCCACCTCGAAGTCGAAATATGTCGCGAGCGCCTGGAGCACATTCTGACGTTGCGCGGCGTCAAGGTCAAGGTGCACAAGCTAAACTACAAGCTTCGGAAGAGTAAACTCTCCTGGCTGGGCTGGCTCATCAAGCCAATGCTCCGCCCTATCCTCAAGGCGAGTATGGAAGCCCAACTTGCTAAGGCGATTGCTGATTTGCTCCATGCTGCGAACCGCGAGTTGCTGTTTGCCCGTGAACGTCTGCGCGCGACGAGGATTGCGGATCCGAAGGACCTGTGGACTTTCATTCGGGCCGTGGCGGCGAGACTTGTGCCTGAGGAAGACCCTGATCTATATACGAGAGTGGGTATCGAGCAGCCGGGCAAGGGTGTCTTCAAAGGTGTCTACGCTCCAGGAAGCGTTGTTAAGATTTGGCATGAAGAGGCTTCCCGAGCCGGAGACCGCATTGAGCAGTTTGACGCGGGCGGTTGGAGGAACGATGTGTTCAACACTCACGTGCGTACTCTTACTTAAGCGGATCCCCCTGTTCGAGTCGATAGGAAGGCGTTTGGAGGGATATTAGGCGTACACAAGGGAAATTTCTTTGAAAGGCAATCTGCAGTGTATTTTACGCGACAGCGTTTTTCTACTCCTTGAGAAAAGCTCGGGTTGAGATATGGCTTGTTAGGCTCAGAATGATACCTTTGTGTTGAGACCCAATACCAGTCCCAGGTAAAGTCAAATGGTGATTTAAACACAGTAGGCATGCCGACTCCTGCGATATCCTAGTTCGATCGAAACCCCTTCGTATGAACTTAGTTAACTCAATATCTACCTAGTACTGATATATACAGGTATGTACTGTTTTATCTATATAAATGCTAATAAGTCCTTATGTTGCCTCTCAACTAGCACCCATCCGCCATCCTGACCTCCCGTCTGGTCATCCTCAGCTGACGTAATTGCATCACTCTCCTTTCTATCCCTATCCTTCCCTTTTCCTGGCTCTGGGTACTTCCTAATATGTTCAATAGCCCAAATCATCTCCTCCGTAAGGGCCGGCGGTATCCTACCTTCGCCCTTCAGCGTGCCCAATCCCGCAATCCTGAAAAAGCCCTCGAGCCACTCAAACGTCTCGCCCGTTTCCCAATTAATGTCGTGGAACTTCCTCCCTTCCCTTTTTGTCTTCTCCAGCCTCTCCCTTTCCCACCGTTCCTGCTCTTCGACCGGCGGAAGCGGGACCGCGTTCCGGCCCGAGAACAGCCGCGCCAGGGCCACGGCTTGGTACTCGAAACTCCGGAACGTGAGGACCCGCGGGAGACCCACGACCCCGAGCGTCGGGTGCCCCCGGGTGAAGGTGTGCCAGTAGTTGTCGACTAGCTTACCGTTCTCGTAGTCGAAGAGCGGTCCGCCGTTCGCGGCGCTGTTCCAGAATGGGTAGGACGCCTTGTACCCCGTGCAGTAGATCACGGTGTCGATGTCGTCGAGGTGGGTGCCGTCTTCGAATACAATGCGTCCGGTGTCCGGGATGTACTCTTTGATGATGGGTTTCCAGGCTATTCCTGGAGGCGGCTCGTCTCCGTCCCACCGGGACTTGGTGCGCCGCGATTGATACACGGGGAGGGACGCTGCGGAGACGAGCTCGGCTGTGAGGTCGTGGCCTGAGGCTGAGTTGCCGATTATGAGGACTTTTTGAGACGCGTAAGGTAAAGGCGAGCGGTAGTACTTGGAGTGCTGCACACGACCTGGGAATTTTGCTATGTATTCTTCTAGGCCTTTGACTTGGGGTACCTGCTGTTGTTAGAGTAGCCGCTGAATGGCTAAATAGAGGTTGGGGTAAAGGCGAAGGAAAATCGAGAACCTACATAGGGAACTGAGTAGTGACCATTGGCTAAGATGACAGCATCGAATTCTTCTTGCCACCAAATATCGACGTGCCGAGATGGGTCGTATTTCCGGAGTGTTAATTTCCACTCCTCAAACCCGCTCTTTGACGTAGGCTTCAACTTAGACACATCCTCAACGGTGGTGTTAAGGCTCAGTAGCGAGTCAGTTCCGTGGAAAGAGAAGTAGCTCTCGACGTACTGGCGAGGAACGTAATGAGGCGCGAAGGGGCCGTAAGCGAACCGCCTATCTGAAAAGCACATAGCGATGTCGGGCACGTTAGTTCTAATATGGTATTAACAATGCCGACCTCATATTCATGTACTGCTAGAATCGAGTCCCCACGTTAAAGAGTTGTAGATTGGCGTTTTAGAAAAGCGCTCTCGCTGATCTGGCGCGGTGACCTGAGGAAGCTCATTTGGGATCTCAAGGGGCGGGTCGATATCCGGGGGTAGTTTCCCCGGCTGGACTTGAAGGTCAGGTTTTGGATCTGAGTCGAATATCCTGTGTGATGTGAGTGGATGTTACGAGGAGAGGAAGTGAGTACATAGGTAATACCATGTTCCACCTGGTGTCTCCCGCCTCTCAAAGACCCGTATCCGCTCGAAGTAATTCTCAGCCTTTAATGCTGCTACTGTAATGGCTCCTATTTTTCATGATGTTAGCTTGATGCCACTTTTGAAGGACATAATATATAAGTGAAGCTCGAGCTTGACAAGAAGTACCTGCTGCGCCCGCACCAACAATGGCTACGGATTTAATCCTCTTCTCATCACTCATGATCTTCTAAACATGAAGCTCTAAACATGAAGCATATTATTCTAACTTATCAGCTACCAACATTTTAGTGAATTCGATGAATAATGGCCTGAGTGAGAGGGGCACAGTAACCCGCATGGGTACGGGCATTGCTGATAGGTATTCGCCATAGCCAGTGAGTATGTCGCCATTGTCACGTGAGACTATGTCTTCGTTAGGTACCAAAGGTAATACAACTTATCTCAACACCATCTCTTTATATAACTCCGAATATTGAGGTTTATCAGCAACTGAATGCTTCTAGGTGGCGTGGTTGTGGCGTCGTTAGCGTCGGAGGTAATCAGTGTACTATGAGAGCGGACTTTGTTGCAGGCTATCAGGCGAAACCCACCCAAATCCGTACCCCGAATACCGCGCCCCGGCGTCCCGAACCAGCCGCGAGAATCGAGAGATACCCATCAACGATCCAGGGAGCATTCTAGTTTAATAGCGTCCAAAGTCGAGGTCTAAAGTCTTTTGATGACGCATTTTGTAGATTCTCATTGGCTCTCTTTTTATAGTTGCATAAGCGCCATGTGGTAGTCCCGTAGCTGAAAATGCCATTATGTTACCTTAGGTAGCAAGGGCGGCTGCGTGCAGCTGAAGTCTCACCACCTATATCCGTGCAGCCGTGGTAACCCCTCTTCAATGCTGATGGTAGAGAATGAATGGTATCCAAGACAATGCTCATGACATCTTACAATTACAAGCCCCTTAACCCAGATTCACGCGAAATCCGGATGCTAGAAATCCATCCAGCATTTCGGACTTCTTCAACAATTAAATGCAGCCTGATTGTTGCAAATCTTGATAATCTCAACGACGACTCGGTACCTTTTAGCTTCTACGAAGCGTTATCATACACATGGGGCGATCCAACGGGCAAAGTCACAATTAAATTAGACGGGTGTCCATTTGAGGTGACACGAAATCTTGCAGCGGCACTTCGACGCCTCCGAGCTAAGAGGGGATATCGCTATCTCTGGGTAGACGCGATATGCATCAATCAAGACGATGACCAGGAACGAAACAGCCAGGTTTCGTTAATGGGACTCATATATCGGACGGCCGAACAAGTGCTTATATGGCTTGGGCGGGAAGCAGATGGGAGCAAGAATGCGATGAAGCTCATTTTCAGCGTTGCCGATCTATATGTCGCGGAGAGCGACGTGGCGGCTTCATTAGCCAATGAAGCACACCGTGCGAGATGGCGCGACGTTGCGCATCTATTCGACAGACCTTATTGGCGACGTGTATGGGTAAGGCAGGAAATCGCCCTCGCTAAGGGGATTGTAGTGCTTTGTGGGGATCGTATGATGAGCTGGGATGCACTTGTTGAGGGTGCTGTCTTTCTAACCGATCATACGGCGGACTTCGAACCCATAGCAGCAGAGATCTCTCACTATACCAGTGGATATCATGACGCTATCGGAATGGACATCCTGAGAGAGATGATCCTGAAGGATAATAAAGTTCCTCTAGAAGATGTTATACTACATCTCCGTCAGTGCGAGTGTACTGACCAACGTGACAAAGTCTACGGAGCTCTCGGCTTGGTCGGGCCTGAAGTCGATGTCCCTATTGACTATGGCTTAGATAAGATCGCGGTATACACGAACGCTGCCATTGCCGCAATCAAGTCCAGCAACTCCCTAAATACAATATGCGCATGCCAGAATCCGAGTCGTAGTTCCGGGCTTCCTTCTTGGGTTCCCGACCTTGAGGTTGATTGGACGGCTCGTAAGTTAAGAGGTACCGAAAATATCGATACATTGGGTTCCGCTGGAGGATTCGCAGCTCCTACGTATTCTTTTCAATACCAAGAATCTGGGCTGTGTTCCTTAAAGACTCGCGGAGTGGTTGTTGACTTGGTATCGGAAGTCTGTTCGGAATTTAACAACGACGACACTCTCTTCGAGGTCCTGGAAGAATCGCGTGCATTGGCGATGAAGACATTAGCGACAGTGGATCCGCCTCTTTCCGATGACGAGATGCGTTCGTGCTTCTGGCGGACCATCACTGCAAATGAAGAACCTCGGGGATTAGCAGCCTCTGATCTGTTTATAGCCCAAGCTTTAGAGCACGTTGTGGAGGGATCCTCAGACGCAATTCCCCCTATTGATCTACGATACGGACAGAGCTCGTTCAACGAACGATTTCGTGTGGATGCTATGAACCGCCTATTTTATGCAACGAAAAAAGGCTATGTCGGCCTTGGCCCGTCGGATGCTCAAGAGGGAGACCTAGTCGTAGTATTGTTGGGAAATGTTTTACCCATTATACTTAGAAAGGAGAAAGAGTACTATGTTGTAGTTGGGGAAACTTGTGAGCTATTTTCTTGATACCCAGTGTGTGTTCTACTAATTTCACACTACAGATACACATGGGATTATGAACGGTGAAATACCATCACGTCTCGATGACGGTTCTCTTATTGTAGAGGATTTCGAAATTCACTGACTAAAGGTACCTACTTTATTATAAAGCTCATATGTGCCATTTGAGTCAATTCTGAAAAGGCTGGGGAACAGCACTGCATGAATCTTCTCTTCCATTTAGCTCAGGTTCCACATAAATATGTATATCATACAGAAAGATCTAATAGGGGGAGATGTTCCTCGGCTCATGTAAACACAGTATATGTATGTCGTCGGAAGGATGCAGTGGCTGCAACCATTTCACCCCTATTTTTACTGGGCTTGAAATCTGGGGCTGGGAATAAGTAGTATCGGTCATTAAGCAACTAATCATAATTAACTAGCAAACACCGTTCTCTAACTTTCGTGCGAACCTGAACTCTAATGTACATGGTTTAATAGCTCGTGATACTAATAACCAACCTTGCGTGTTTCACCGCCGGCTTCTCAAGAAATTATAGCGCAAATTGTCAATTTTGGTTTAGCCATCTACTGATCAGTGATCACACCGTCGTGTAAAATTCCACACATTTATATGATTTCTACTCTGTCGTACCTGAAGACTAGGACGGATCAACACTTCCCAGATCATGATAAGCAATACATGGCGAGAGGAATGAAGGATCTGGATTGATATCAAATCATGCACATTGGATGACCTAGGAAGAGCCCCTGCCGTACATTAGTACGACAGCTTACTTGAAACAGACACAATCTACGAGCAACTCATTGCTGTTGATATTACGCCTTACCCCACAAACCGGCATCAAGGATTATCTATGAAAGCATAAGACCGTTTGCGAGTCTTAGAACAATGTTTCATTGGATTTATAGAGCATTCTCCGTCTTAATTTAGAACAAACAGAACATCCAATGCATAATTCTAGGCATCATAAACATGACAGATAATTATATAAGCTTGCCTCAAAGGTAAAAGAGAGCTTTGTGTTGAGGTAGAGAGCAAAAGGGGGGAAGGAAGAAAAGAAATATATATATCCTATTTTGAATATAGCATAATCCAGTTAATAGTAGTGAAACATTTAGGAGACATGGCCAGAAGAAAGAACAGAATTCTATTGCTGAACAGTGGAAAACTGTGTTTTGTATCCGGATCGGTACCCTTTATCATGTCCTTCAAATGCACGTTTTAAGACCAAATAAATACTTAGGTACCTAAGACGTATGATTCGGCCCCTAATGGCATCAATGATTGTATATATGTACATACATAGTTACACAACTTGGATGACTCATTAACGTATGATAAGTCCACGCCGTCATGACGGATGATACTGTATCTGGGTACGAGAGCATGAGCTGTCTTGGCTAGAACGTTAAAGTGAGAGAATAATTGGCATTTGAGGTATATACAATGGCCGTTCTTTTGGATCTGGAGAAGTCTAAAGGATTGTAGTTAAGAGTTGCAATGTAATACAACTTGAAAGTTGTGGTAAGGCTCTAAAGTATTGCCGAGTGATCGTCTGTTTCTCCCTATACTCACCAAGCCAGTCAGCACTAAAAAGATAGTGAAGCCAATTATGAGAGGCTTCGGGCTTATAAAGATTCATGTCTGATACGATGGAATTTAGAGCATGATTGGAGGATTGTGGCTTGCAGCTCCAAGAAATATAATCGTAATATCAGTTGATCGGACAAAGGTTGAAGCTCTCATGAGGTTGACTTGTGTCTATCTGCAGGTAGTTATCTATGTACATAATGCCTTGATTTAGATTGTCCGTTGCTTCAAATCATTTAACGCGCACGTTGAGCTGTGAAGTAAAGACTCTTGGCGTGTACCTATACATGTAGCTATGTAGCTGAATCGTCGGCTCCGAGACAGTGGCGCCGCCTCAATAATGTTAGGTTCGACGATCCACGTCAATTTGAAATGGAAGGGAGGGAAATTAGGCTGCTACCGGCTACTCGTCCAAGTGGCTGATTTAGTTGGACAAAAGACTTCTGTGGCCAGCCGCATCCGTTATTACTTTGAGTCGTACAGACGCCTTACGAGAGTTGCATTGGTATTGGCAGTCACAGGCGAATTTACCTGTTACAAATGCGTGTCATATCAACTTTATTCGTTATGGGTACCTTCCATGAGGCTTTACTGTTGGTATTAAACTGCATGTGTGTCTGTTCCTATTTTGTGTAATTAAGATTGTACTTTGTTGGTGTGTTACACTGATTCAACCCACCACCACATCAGGCACGTTACTTGGCTTCCGCTATGTGACTACTACCTACTCTACCACATGACGATTGGGACTTCATCCTTTGCATTACGCATTAGAAGGATCTGTCAGGGTGCAACTAAATCAGCCCAAGATGACAAATCCTCCACACGCAACTCGGGAGTTGCCCCTTTATAAGCGACCTTGGGAGGCCATCTCCAATCTGCTATCACCGAACCCCCCCATTGTAGCCCATGACAAATCTGCAGCGATGCCATCGAAGTTTGCCCAGGCCATTAAGGCCATTGCCAAAGCTCTTAGCCCTCTTCCCAAGTACCAGTTTACTCCAGGGAACGATGATACTTTCAAGGAGACGGGCCTCCTTCAGGACTTACAGCATTTGGATATTGAAGATTACAAGACTTTGAAGGACGTTCTAGGCGCCACTGTCTCTGGTGAAGAGGATGATGACACACTATTACAAGAGCGTATCGTCACTTTGCTAGCTAAACTACCAGCACATTCTCGACAAGGTAGACAAGCTACAGATGCTTTCATCAACACTCTCTGGGACTCGCTGGAGCATCCTCCCGCACAACTACGAGCAGGCGATACCCGCTATCGCGAAGCAGACGGTTCTAATAATAACCTGAATGTTCCGTCTATGGGAGCTGCCAACACTCGCTATGCACGAACTACGCCTGCTATGTTCTTCCAAGGGCCAAACTTACCTGACCCGGGACTTATCTTTGACACCATTATGAATAGAGATGAGTCGTTTCGCGAGCACCCCAACAGAGTATCAAGCATGCTATTCTACCTCGCCACGATAATCACTCACGATATCTTTCAAACAGTAAGTCATGAAGCTTCGTACGGTTACCTTTGGGTTCATCTGGCATCTGACAATAGGAATAAGGACCCGAAGGACGAAAATGTCAATCTCACTTCATCTTACCTTGATCTTTCGCCTCTGTACGGTAGGAATTCTGAGGAGCAAAAGGCCATGCGGACTTTCAAAGATGGCTTGCTCAAGCCAGACTGCTTCTCCTCCAAGAATCTTCTTGGATTTCCTCCAGGAGTCGGAGTATTTTTGATCGTGAGTACTTCAAACACTTTTTGGGCCCCTACCATTATACCTATGGACTATTCCTCTTCATTTTAGCATGAAGTCCTGGATGTATATGTCCAGCATCATATCCTATCTCTAAAATTTCCCTGGAAAGCTGTTACTCACTTAATCTACTCTTAGATGTTTAATCGGTATCATAATTATGTTGTAACGCAGCTCGCAGCGTAGGTTTTTTCCTTATCAAAACACTTAGAAACATCATGTACCTATAAAAACTCATAAAACTTACATAAAAAAGGATAAACGAAGGAGGTCGCTTCACCAAACCAGCCTCCACTGACGACAGTGGCAATTGGGAGGCCTGGAAGAAGTACGATAATGATTTGTTCCAGACCGGACGACTCATCACATGCGGGCTCTACGTTAACATAATCCTGAAAGACTATGTTCGGACGATTCTGAATGTGAACCGCTCCGGCTCGACCTGGGACCTCGATCCTCGGACACAGGAGAAAAAGAGTTTATTCAACGCTTCGCCGGCCCCCGAAGCCACAGGCAACCAGGTGTCTATCGAGTTCAACCTTGTTTATCGATGGCACAGCGCACTATCAGTACGTGATGGGGACTGGATTGAGGATGAATTCCGTAAACTGCTAGGGGGGGAAGACCCTTTGCAAGCGAGCGACGACGAGGTCTTGCGGGCTTTGGCAAGATACCGACAGAGCATCCCTAAGAACCCGGAAGAGCGCGACTTCAACGGTCTAGAGAGAGAAAGCGATGGTACATTCTATGACGACGATCTAGCCGAGATTCTTGTAACTTCAATCGAGGACGTTGCAGGCGCGTTCGGTGCTAATCAAGTTCCGAGCGTTATGCGGGTGATTGAAGTCCTCGGAATGAAGCAGGCGAGGGAATGGCACGTAGCCACGCTGAACGAATTCCGGCAGCATTTCGGTCTGAAGAAGCATAGCACATTCGAAGAGATCAATCCAGACCCCGTAGTCGCTGGCAAATTGATGGCGCTCTACGACTCGCCCGATGCGGTTGAGCTGTATCCCGGCCTCGTGGCTGAAAAGCCTAAACCGCCCATGTCTGGCAGTGGACTTTGTGTCAACGTCACGACGAGCCGAGCTATTCTCTCGGATGCCGTGGCATTGGTCCGTGGGGATCGCTTTTATACTATTGACTATACTCCGTCGAACTTGACAAACTGGGGGTACGTAAGATCATACCTATCTGATTATACGCTCGCTGTCTTCGAGTAAATTGGAGCTGAGAGATTCTTTTAGGTTTAATGAAGCCAATTATGACCTTAACGTGAACCAAGGACAGGTGATGCACAAGTTGATATTCCGAGCATTCCCGTCCTGTTTCGCAAATAATAGCATTCACGCACATTTCCCTTTCGTCATCCCCGCGGAGAACAAGGTCATCCATGATGCCCTTGGAACTTCTGAGCTGTATTCGGTAAGGGACCGATCCCCTATTCTCCTCTTTCCTTCGATTGTATTCTTGATAGAGTCTTCTTTATTTCTTTGCGCCCAACCCTTGAGAGAAGTATAGCTGACTTTTATCATTATAGTGGAAGAGGCCTGAAAGACCGATGGACCCTGTGGTAATCAAATCGCACAAGGCCGTCAGCCAAGTCCTAGGCAACAACAAGGACTTTTATGTTCCCTGGGGAGAAAGTATCTCCTACCTCGTCAGCCCGCCAGGGAAGACCTTCGCAAAAGACTTCTGCTTATCAGGCGACGGCCCCGCTAACCACGAGAGCCGTAATCATGTCGGCAAATGTCTCTACGAGCCTGAGCAATGGGAAACGGAGATCAAGCACTTCTTTGACCAGGCCACGAAGAACCTGTTAAAAAAGGCCAGTCAAGGCTTACCTCTCGGCCCATACACAGCCCATGACGCGGTCCCAGAGTTTGAAGTCGATATTGTTCGAGATGTCATTATCCCGCTGAACACGCGATTCATTGCCGAGTTCTTCGGGCTGCCCATCAAGACTGCAGAAACCTCCCCTCATGGCATCTACACGGAGCATGAGTTGTATGAGCTGCTGACTGCTATGTTCTCGACCGTGTTCTTCAACAGCGACCCAGCTAATTCATTCAAACTGCGGACTCTGTCACGCGAACTTGCTCTGGGTCTGGAACAGCTCGTACGGCTCGAAGCAGAAACAGATGCGAAAACTGGCTGGGTTGCTAGTGTAGCCGCTCGCTTAGGCTTCAAGTCGAATGTTAATAACGTGGGTTCACATGACGGAAAGGATGGCTCGCAAGATTGGCCGGTGCTCCCGCATTACGGCCGGCAGCTGCTTTCCCGGATGATGGAGAAGGGTAAGACGATCGAGGAGTGTGTTGCTGGAACTGTTATGCCTATCAGGTGAGTTACTTATACCTATGACTTCTCGTTCCTGGGATATCAGTAACTGCTTCTAAGAGTATACTCGTAATGATGGTATGCTGACGCTGGATTTTGTAGTGCTGCTGGAGCCACAATCATGTCGGGTTTGCTCTCGCAGTGCCTGGACTACTTCCTAGGGACTGGTAATGAACATTTACCTGAAATTTATCGCCTAGCCCGCGAGGACACATCTGAAGCCGATGAGACCTTAATGCATTAGTAAGTTCTCCTTTCCTACATACATCACAGGCACAGTTACGTTTCTAACGGCACCCAGCATGCTAGAAGGCATCCGCCTCCGCGGCACCGTCGTAGTGGCACGATACGTCTCACCCACCACCTTCACGCAAACAGTTAAAGACGACGTGCCCTGCTTATACGACCCAAACGACCCCTCTGGACCAAGCCCGATCCCGAACCCGGAGTCGGACCGCGCCTCGTCAAATCGGACTTACAACCTACTCCCCACCCAGGGTGCCATCATCGACCTCGTAACCGCATCCCACGACTCCCGCGCATTCCCAGACCCAGAGTCCGTGCGTCTAGACCGACCGCTCTCCTCATACCTGCCCTGGGGCGACGGCCCGCACAAGTGTCTCGGCGAGGGCATAACCCGGGTCGCCCTCGCAGCCGCCTTCAAAGTCCTGCTCCGACTCCCGAATCTGCACCGCGCACCTGGCCCGCGCGGCGAGCTCAAGAGTATGGAGTTCAAGGAGTGGCGCGGACAAGTTGGTCGCAAGGCAGTGGAGGGAGGCGGTGATGAGTGGACTGGCCTCAGGGTCTATATGACTGCCGATCAAAGCGCGTACTCTCCCGTGCCGACGACTATGCGAGTTCGATGGACCGGCCCGCCTAGCGCTGCAGAGGAGAACGGAAGTGTTGGACAGGGCGGTTGGGTTGATATTTGAGGTAAGGGAAAGCTGAGGCATTTGTAAAGGAAGGGGGAGAGGGGAATTGATTTTTATGCTGAGAGATTGTTTTTTGGGACGATATATTCACTCATTTACACTCCTGGTGGCGGCAGAGAGATTCGAGGTGATGGATTGCTATTTGTAATGTGGAGGAATAAATTGTACGAGAACTATTCATTTCATATCGAAGGTTGTGTAAAGATATCTGAACATCTTAGCTAGCTCATCATTCAACACAGTTTTGATAAACAGTCGTATGTGTTAGGTATTTGCTAAGCAATTCATTCGTTTGGTCATCTTACAATGTGGACGAGATCTTAGCAGGCACATAAGTCACTATTGCTTGATACTATGATATACGTATGTATTGATGGTTATAAACATTCTCTTTACACCCTAGACTTGTAGGTCTTCGAGGGGTGTTATGTATAGGATAAAAGCTGGCATGCAAGGTTAACTTACTGAACCCCCATTGTTTTAAACGCCGATCTAACCCGTGCGCCTGGTTTAGGTATGTACACCGGAGCTCCATGATTCAAAACTCGTGAACGACGTGTATCTACTAACCCTCCAACCGAGCATACCTCCGGCCCTCATCGCTGCTGCTACCCGTAGTCGGCTTTGCAGCGCCAATCTTAATGCCCCGCCCCTCCCTCATCGAGTCCAGACTAAGGTTGCTTGCGGCACTGCTGCGTCGATTGTATTTCTTTCTCTGGGCTGCTGGACTCTGACTCGGGGTCACGGGATCAGTCGGATCACTTGCGCCATCCTGGCCCCCCGTTCTAGAGCTAGGCCTTTCTGGTGAAGGGGTAGGAACATTTTCATCGATCGTGGTGATGGGGTGGATGTGGGGTTGAGCTTTTGCGGCGTTGGCAGGCTGAGCTGCCTCTGGGGTGAAGTCAGATGTGTTGACGGGATCTTCGCGCGCCTGGTGTTGTACGCTCAAGATGATGTCATCGCTGTTCTCCTGCTGCCCGTTAGGCCCGTTAGACAGGGCAGACGTACTATCGGATTCGAGCGTCTCGCTGTTACGATGCGTGCTGCCATTATTTAGTTGCTGAGGTCTAACCGTGGTAAGAATAATAGTTAAATAGTTTCGTCAAGATATACTTACTGCTTGAAAGAATTAGCAGCCGATAGGCTGACACTGCGCGCCCTCTGGTAGCTCGCAAACTCCTCTACGGAATGCTCTGCACCCTTGAAATTTTCCAAGGCGTCAAATACGTGCTGGAAAACTTGAACATCGACGTCCCGAGCCCATAGGAAGTCAAGATGCTCATAGTGAGGAATCTCGGTGGCAACGGTCCGATTAGGCAACTCTTTGATCATGACCTTGATATCGACTAGGGAGTCACTTCCTCCATATACTAAGACGATAGGCGTCTTGATATTGCGGGTTGGATATTTGGCGACTTTTGTGTACTTGCTTGACGCATTGACAGATAAAGGCGTTTGGACGTCATCGTCATACATCTGGAATGACTGATTGCGAATGATCTGGAACCAGTGGACCACCGACTTCGTACTAGTGAACGAATATAAATGCGGGTAAGCAGCAAGCTTCTGGCTGACCGAAATATTCTTCGTCTTCCAACCAAACAGGAAAGACAGGCCCATATCAATGAGTTTAATGAAAATTGGTGGGTATAAGATAGACTGCCACATTGTAGCCGAGCTGAGAATAGAACGTCTGCCAAACAGAAGGAAGAGAACCTGAGGCGAAGCCTTGATGAGAGCATCAACAATGCCATTATTCAGACCAGCCGGTGCCATGGCCGGGGCTAATGCGATGAACACATTGACCTGTTCATTCAACTTAGGGTGTATCGCCAAGCTAGCAAAAGCTTGTGCAGTTCCCTGGGAGAAACCAATGTAGGACAAGGACTGCTGCCTCGTGTTCTCCAATACATAGTTGATCGAGTCCGGAATATCGTAAAACGCGAACTCGTCGATTGAGAAGTTCCAAAACTCGATAGAGGTCGGGGGGTAGTTGATTGACTTTTTGGAATACTTGTTCCCGCGGTTATTGCCCAACTGAGTCTCATCATTAGTATTGCGCATCTTCACCGCCATACAAACCCATAAAATCAAACGTACCCAAACATCAAAGCCTTTATCAACCAACACAAAGGGCAAACACCTCTGTGGATCAGTGAGACAAACCCAAACTTCGCTATTCATCAACAGCCCGTGATGAAGGTAGACGACCGGCTTCTTAATGCTGGCTGGCCCGTCATTGACTTTCACATCTTCTTCGCCTTTCCTCCATGCTAAGCGGTGTATTCCGAGCAGGTACCCATCCTTAGTCTGTAGTACATGTTCCTCGGCTGTGTAGCCGAACATGGCACAGAGGTCAACAAAATCGGAAGCATTTCGGATCGACGTTGAAATCGCTAGGCATAATAGGTTAGTATCGACGATTGGTCGGAGGGCAGGCAAGTCGTACACTTCCTTCTCTGCTCGGCTCTTTTCTGTGCTGGCGTAGTTAACCTATTAAATAGCCGTCGCGAAGCTCGGTAGAAGAGATTTAAGAGGGATGATGCTAGATACAAATTGTTAGTGTTGAGAAACGACGAGTAGATTGGAGATTGCATACGTAGAGCTAGTGTTAATACTCGGATCAGGGCCTCAAGGCCGACAAGAAAGAATGAGCCTATAAGGGCAAAATACTCGGCGCTAGCTTATATATTAGCACCTTCAGATTGGGAACTGGCTTCCTATCCTTAGGGATACGAACATGTCTAATCGACCAAGAAATGGTAAAGGCATTTTGGTTATGATATATTTTGTACAAGACTTAGCTCAAGTAGGGATAGAATACACTCCAATACAAACTTAGCGTTGCGCTATCGCAACGAGGCATTCATTTTCTAACCAATTTAGCCCTTTGTTAAATGATATCGTGAGGTAGGAAGCGTAGTTCGTTGGGAAATGTTAGTCGCGGTGAATGAAGGAATTAGCTGTCGAGATGCAGCTTTTGGTGATGTCACATGTGAATAGGATTAGAGCAAGCAAGCAAGCAAGCTAAGCTGTTCAGTGAACAAAGACGGACAGATGATCAGTGTTTCGGGTAGCACATAACGATTATTGGCTATTAGAAGAGATGCTAAGTCGTTGAAGTTGTAATAATGAGAGTCGATACGTTGAATTGAGTTTGAGAAGATATAAAACTAGAATCATTAAGGCTCTTGCCTTCATTTCATTTTCAAACCATGAAGACGAGCTCCCCTACAATCGCCCTTGCTCTCTCCACTTATGATAGCCTGGAATGGTCAGAATGGTGTAAAGAATGACCTGGATTAGCTACCCCTGCATAAAAATGCATGCTTTGTACGCTAATGCCAATGCGCCAATCGGCAATGTCATATTTCTGAGCTTGGACCAAGTGGCTTTTTTTCCCACTTGCGCGATAGGAACATCTGATCCGGTCTTGATTCAACCCGGTGGGATTGGATTTCTACAACTTCCTCCACTGGTTCCCTTCAGTCAGTCAAGATGCCAAGCTCGTGTAAAGAAATAAGTATGCGCCAGCCCACTTGAGGATTAATACGTTTTTCACTCCGTCCGACCTAGGACTAATAATCCATTTACTACAGGAGCCGCACTGGCGCAATGCCTACAAGAGTCCGAGTGCGTGATGGTACAGCGACATACGGCAGCCGAATGCCTGCGCTCGCCACTGGCCGAGACACTCCCGACGAAATGCCAACAACTCAAAAAGGGTTTCGGCGAGTGTAGGAGGGGTATGATTGATATGCGCAAGCGATTCCGCGGCAACCAACCCATCACCTTTAAGAGCCTTGAGCAAACTGAAGAGACAGGCCAAGGATACCAATTATACGCCGGAAGATCTGCATTCGCCGGTGCCGTAAAGAAGACGGACGGGAACGAACCGGAAGCTAAGGATTGGCGAGAGCTAGAGAATGAGAAGTACCGTCAAGAACTAGAAGCGCGGAAATGATGATCGAATCTGTATTATAAAAGACAAATATTCTTTCGGGTGGACGGACAAATTCACAAAAAGCATTGGGTGGCGTTGGGGTTCTGGGCATATCCGAGCAAAATTCTTGGGATCGATTATTTCGATCATTATATCCTACTATTTCAGAGCCCAATTCCGATCAGTAGATCCAATTCTGGGGTGCCGTCTTGCAGGAGAAAGAATTTTAATTTGCTTAGCCGACATATCTTGTTCTACAGTCCTAACATAAGTTGATCTGACAATCATCCAGCTGTCTTAACTGACCCGTTACGACGGGGCTGGACGGGTAAGGGTCTGCTGGATCGGTCTTGGCGGCAATTGAAGACTCGGGTCATAACGAAACTCCATTTACATGCCAGCTTTTACTTCCTTCATCAAACCTAACGCGGTGGTACCTAGTATGACAATGTGCGCGAGTACATAGTTCCATAGCCAGAACTATACCTAGTCTACATGTATTAGTGCAACATTTCTGAAGGTGTTTAAAATCAGATGTTATATAACCTAGGTTAGCTAACTTAGTCCAATTTAGCTTCCTGCATGGAAGGAATTTACCGTATCGTGAAACCGCAAGTGGCCATTTCGACCACGATAGTACATTGGATAGAAAAAGTAGCGACGTCATAATCTTCCAACCCACTCGCTCACTCCTATCAATGGGACATCGTGAGTCACCGCCGCCTCGGATACAGCCGCGGAAACAACAACAGCGAGGTAAATTGGCCACCGCGGCCACCATAGTCACGATATTCATTCTTATACTACTATACTACACGCGCTTCCACGGATACTCAACGACACTACCAATGGCGCACGACATCATCACATCCTCCAACCCCAACATAAAAAAGCCGACCCTCCTCGCCAACCTACCTCCCTCCGCCCTCCCAAAACCAAATGGCGGCCCAGACTCACCGCGGCTCATAATAATCGGCGATGTCCACGGCCAGCTATCTGCGCTCGACGCGCTACTCTCCAAAGTCGGCTTCTCAGCCGCGCGCGGCGACCAAGTTGTATTCACGGGGGACATGGTGAACAAGGGCCCGGACAGCAGCGGCGTGATCGAGCGGGCAATGAGCATAAATGCATGGGGGGTGCGCGGGAACCACGAGGACCGAGTCTTACGAGCATGGGCTCAGCATCACCACAAGCACGAGCACCTGAATGGCGCAGAAGAAGGGGACGAAGAAACCGAAGACGAAGAAAAAGCGCAAAAGCAAAAACAACAACAACAAAAGAAGAAATCCAAATCCGAAGCCGCAGATCGCGCCACCGCCGAAAGCCTCACGCCGAAGCAGCTCTCGTGGCTCGCGAACCTGCCCGTGATCCTACGCCTCGGCACTATATCGCCGTACTACGGAGACGTAGTCGTCGTGCACGCGGGGCTAGTCCCGGGGATCCCTCTCGAGAAGCAGGACCCGTGGGCCGCGATGAATATGCGTACGCTCCTAACCCCCTCCCACTCCCACTCCCACGCCACCTCCGACTCCGCCGATACCTCCTCTCACAAGCCAACCTTCCAACCAAGCGAAGGTCGCGAAGGCCGCCCATGGTCCAAGATCTGGAACGAGCAGCAAAAAGAAGCCAAGAAGGAGCACCGAACAACCGTAGTCTACGGGCACGACGCCAAAGTGGGGCTCAGCGTGCGGCGGTACGCGTTCGGGCTCGACAGCGGCTGCGTCAAGGGCGGGGATCTAACGGCGCTCGTTTTCGAGCCTGTTTCCGCTTTCCCTTCTTCTACTTCCACTTCCACTTCCACTTCAACTTCAACTTCAACTACTGCGGAACTTATAGAACAGGATCCTCATGACGAGGAGGTAGCCGAACGAGTCAAACATGGCATAACGCATAGAATCGTTAGTGTATCGTGCGAGGTTGCAGATTCGGACGACGATGGTGAAGGGGGAAAGAAGAAGAAGAAGAAGAAGGATAAGAAAAAAGATAAGGATAAGGATAAGGACAAGGACAAGAAAAAGGATAAAAAAGCATAAGAAGGAAGACTCGTAGACGTCTCACGTCGTATATATGATATACAGCTTGGGATTAGAAATTAGGATACGTCTGTGTAGGGGGTGAAGACGATGCATATAGATGGGTATCATATTGGATTTGTGCATGGTCGGATAGCATAGCATGGCGATGGCGTTGCTGCGTTCCTACGAGAATATAATGTGATATCTCGTTGGAGGCATTATTACGGATATTGGGTATTAGGTAGATTTACAGATGTTGTAGTCACATTCCAGTTTCATATGGCATACCTATAGATATAATATCATAGATCAATGGCGGGCATTTATTAGCCCTCTAAATTTTGATTTTGACTATGGACAACCCAGTAGAACCTGCCAGCTTTTTACGTTCTACCAAGCAAATCCCTTACAAACGGCGCCCATTAACATCTCGGAAATGAGAGTACAAGACTCATGCATTCTAGACTCCCAAATAAATAGTTGGTTACTCAATGCACAATTACAGTACCCCTTGTTTCCTTTCATTAGTGTGTCAACTTATGCCTGGATCTTCTTCTTGATGATGTCCTTGAGGGTAACGGCGTCAGCAGCAAATTTGCTGATACCCTCACGTAGCTTCTCAACGGCCATTTGTTCCTCGTTGAAGTCGAAGCGGAAGAGCGACTCGTCGTTGATATACGTCTTCTTGGTGATATCAAGCGCGGCAGCGCCAGCGGCATCGAGCTTCTTAGGAACGGGGGCGGTAGAGTTTAGAAGCTCCTCAAGTAGGTTGGGCTGTAGTTGGTCAGATTAGCTATATCTTTGTAGGGGCATAGTTGAAGGTAAACGTACAGAGATAGTTAGATAGTCACAGCCAGCCAGCTCGGTGATCTCGCCGATGTTTCGGAAAGAAGCACCCATAACAATGGTCTTGTAGCCGAACTTCTTGTAGTAGTTATAGATGGACTGAACGGACTTGACACCGGGGTCCTCGGACGGGGAGTAGTCCTTCTTTGTCGCGGCCTTGTACCAGTCGAGGATACGGCCGACGAAGGGGGAGATCAGGAAAGCGCCAGCCTCGGCGGCAGCGATGGCCTGGACGAGGGAGAACATGAGAGTCAGGTTGCAGTTGACGCCGTGGTCACGTTGTAGAATCTCGGCAGCCTTGATACCCTCCCATGTCGACGCAATCTTGATCAGAATGCGCTCCTTAGGAATACCTAGCTCCTTGTAGAGCTATATAGTAGTTTAGATTAGTATAATTACTTTGCAAACAAATTTATAGCTTGTAAATAGAACGTACGTCAATAATGTGCAGAGCCTTCTCGACCGAAGCCTTTGTGTCGAAGGAGAAGCGGGCGTCGACTTCAGTCGAGACCTTTCCGGGAATGATCTTTAGGATTTCTTTGCCAAACTCGACCAGGAGTCTGTCAAGGGCGGCATCGACTTGGCTATCAATGTCACCACCTTTTCCCTTAGCGTATTCGACAGCATTGTCGATCAATTTGGCATATTCGGGCTTCTTGGAGGCAGCAAGGATGAGAGAAGGGTTTGTGGTCGCATCTTGCGGCTTGTACTTTCCAATAGCTAAGATCTCTGTTAGTATTTTGCATTCGACATAAGACGAGGTTGTGCGCCGGGTCAGTTGGCTCAATGGCCGTCGCCCCCGTGGCTGGGTTTGTGATGCGGGATATACTGACTTGCAAAGTCACCTAAGAAATATCTTAGTTAGCGATCCTTCTTCGTCTCTTTATTCGATAGCTCGTATTATAGCTTACCAGAGTCGCAAACAACGACCTAATTAACAGAATAGACGTTAGCAATTGTCCAAGTCTCGATTGGTGTAGTACTAGTTGGCGGGAGTTCCGAATTCCCATCGAGCAACATGAGACAGATCGGACGTATCCGCCAGCTCAAAACCTCACGATGGAGGGGCAAATTACGGGTTGAGGGGTAAACGGGACTCACCGTGCCAGTGGCCTTTAGCTGATCGAGAGAGCTAGACATCTTTGAATATGTGGTGCTGATTCGGGAGGTAAGATATGTACGATTGATTGATCACGAGAAGAAGCAATGGAAGATGAATCCGTTGCGTATGAGGCAGTTATAGTCTTAAGTGTTTGAGAATAAAGTAGCAGGTTGTTGGGGGAAAGCGGCATGTCCCTTATTATTATTATTTGCCCACGATGGCGGATGGCGGGGCAATCTCAATGGAACAAGCGTCATACTTCTATAGATACTATGGGGGTACACTTCCAACAGCTTACTCCTATACCCACATGTATGTAGTTTCCCGTACCGGAAGAGTATGCAAAGCACCTGATTTTCCATCGTAGATTTTTCTTTCCTTTTCGACCTGGGCGTATCCATGTACCCCTCCATGACATCGGCCGATTCATCCAATTCGCTCCCCGCTGTCAGCCACTACACAAAGACATCAAGGTGGCGTTGTAACTTCATCCCGCAGTTCCGTATCAGATTTTCTAATAAACTCAATACGGTTCAAGATAAAATTAACAATTCATTCTTTAATTATCAGAATTGAGCAGAGTTTATATTCGAATCATCTATGTAGCATTTAACATCTAAGAGACATGTATTTTAAACAGCATTTACAAGCCGGCTGGCCGCATGCCGGCGATCATAATATCCTTCATGTCTCTTCCCGTCTATCGCAAATATTACTAAGTACCGACTCACGATAAATCCAACCGCATGTAGACGTACAGGTTACGTATGTATTACTGTGTGAGCCTCAAATGGTAGACGTATGGACGGAGGGGACCTTACTCAGCCAACCACATCGACATGTCAGTCTCTTCGTCCCCTCCACGTGAGGTATTCAGTGACCACTAGCACGTCAACTGCAGTCCGTTCTTAATTCCGTATGTTTGATACGCTCTGCCAAGGCATGATTCACAACAATAAGTGCCTCATAAGTTATAGGGGACTTTGTACCCGTTCAACCTCTTGGTAGGTAATTGTTCTGCTACAATTCCATCTACGAGGTCTCCTATCGGTCCGGTGAAACCACCACATTATACCCATAGCCGCTACCTACCCGAAATCAAAATCAGCCGTCCAAATACGATGTCCCTCTTTTGTTTCGTAGCCGACTCGCTATAAGAGTAATTGCGTATAGTATTCTAAGTCCTTGGTAACAAAGAGCCTTTTTTTTTATGATTCCCGAACATCGGCGCTCCTGGTTTCCAAATTAAAACATGATAAATCTTTCATGTAAGCAACCGTGGTCACAAGTATGGTGATTTGAAACATGTGGCAAACGATTACGAAAAACATCATTGGGTAACTCGAATGTCCCTGGCTTGGACTATTTACATTTCTGCCAGGTACTTAAGAGGATGAACCGGGATTGTCCTAGTACCGCACAGAAGTGGGAGTCTACGTCCACTCTCACTTTCGGGAACCGTTAAAAGGATTGATTCCTGCAACAGAAAGCGAACTTCGAAGTACCGTCAAAAATGCACATTCCATGCTCTCACTTATCACTATAGGCTATAAACTATATATGTTAATTGTTACCACGACGTAGCTTTTGATTTTCCATGCCATACAAACATGCCGCCGAGATGCAAGGCACATTGAGTAAATATAATAAAACGGGTTCCGTCTAGGGAGGACATGAGAAGGACAATTAGTCCTCAGTAATATCACCATACTCCCACATGCCCAAACGATCAGCCTTAGCCTGAGCCTCCACCTCCCTCAGCTTCTTAAGTACCTCCTCAGAAGCGCGTCCACGCTCCCACGCCTTCAGCTTCTTAGGTACCAGCGCATGGCCATTGGCCACGACGTCCTTGTTAATCGAATCGGCGAAAGTGCTGCCGGGTTTCTTCTCGTCAAATAAGGTGATGTAGTTCAGGCCCTCCTTGGGGTCGACGTAGTCGAAGCTAGCGACTAGCGACCGTCCGTCAGTGACCTCGGCGATGTAGTTCAGGGCGTCGTTGAAGTAGTCGGGCGCCGTGGGCAACTGGATGAAGGAGAGCACGGCATCCATGGCTTGAGGCTTGAGCTTCTGCGTCGAAAACTGCGGCTGGTCTAGTGGTCGGAGATTAGACCACGGGATCTTCTCGGTGTTGCCGTAGTCAATGTAGACAACTTCAGCCACCTTGGCCGTCCTGTCGTTCGACCGCACTCGTGCGCGATACCATTGGCCGTCGGCAGAGAACTTAGCAGCTACGAACTCGCCTGCCTTAGGAGGGTTGGCGAGAGGCTTGTTGTTCTTAGGGTCGATGTGAAACTTCTTGAACTCGTTCATCAGGATTTCAAGAGCAGAAGTACCTTTACCAACCTCCTGGATCTTGAGTTTTCCGTTAGAGTCAATGTTAGTGACGACAACCTCACGATAATCAGCAGCACGCTTGTCTGCGGGCGCAGTATCGTTTGAAGTTTCCACCTCGGCTGTCTCTTCTTCAGCTTCTTCGTCTTGCGAAGGGTCCCAGTCATGCCACAAGCCCTTCCGTGCTTCTTTAGCACGCTTCTCAGCAGCTAAAAGTTCAGTAGCGTTGCCGGCCTTCTCTGCCGAGTATTGATGAACAGTTGCAAGGCCTTCCTCGACTAGAATCTTGGCGAAGCTCTCGCGGTTGATGTAGAGGTCACCGATAAATCCACCAACTTTATCAATGTCGTGGATATCGATTTCGACGTCACGCTGGTTACACCGACGGTTGGCAAGATCTAGCGCTTCTTGGCCAAAAGGCTCCCCTTTCTCTTGGGGTGATCGAGGTGCTCGAGGGGCACGCACACCGGCAAGCACCATGGTGAGCTTGACTCCTTCTCTAGGAATTAAGATAGTGAATCGCGAGCCAGCCTTGCAGAAGTCTACTATCGCAGGCACCTTCTTCTGGCGCGAAAGAGTAGAGAGTTGAATCTTGGCCTTCTGGACTGACTCTGAAACATCAACATATGTCCTAGCCTTCGAGGGCTTTCCAGACCACATGCCCTTCTTCTCTTCTTTCGCCTTTTCTTGGGCCGCAAGCAACTCATCATAGTTGGGGGCTCTGTCGGTGTCATCCTTGCGGTGTCTAATCACGGAACACCAACCATCTTGAACCAACATCAGATTGATATTCTTGCCCTTCTCAGTTACAGTAGCAACATCGCGAGCCTCAAAGTCGTCGCTAGCAGGTCGGTGTCCGTCGATTGACACCTTCACATGTTTACCAATAAGTTTCTTCCGGAGGTATTCCTTTGCTTCTTCTCTGAAAGGAGCCTCTGAAGGCTCGTTAGCTCTAGGGCCCCGAACGCTACTGAGGTTAATTCGCTTTTCAGCACCGTTCTTAGTACGAACGAAGATCGTATCCGCTCCTTGTACCTTTGAGACGATCATGTCGGATGAGCTGCCAGCATCGGCCTTAGCCACGTGGTCCTTGTGAAGACGTAATTTGGCAGCCTGGGCTTTCTTTTCGGCCGCTCTTAGAGCAGCCATCTTCGGGCCGAGTAAGGTGGAGTGGAAGTCATTGCACCGGGCCAGCCCGTCAGCAAGTAAGAATTCCGCAATGCTTCCTCGGGGGTGCAAGATAGAAGCAATGAGTTGTCCCTGTGGACTGATGCCAACTATCTCAACCTTTACATCACGCTGAAGTAATCTTTGTTCGACGTATTGGCGCGCTTCGTTTCCGAATTCCTCGGCAGGCTGTGTCTGGCCAGTCGACTGATTGACCCTCTCTGTAGCGGGAGCGCGAATACCAGCAACAAGCGTCATCACTTGCAGATGCTTCTTATCGGACAACTTTAGGCGCATAAGTAGACGATCACCGCTTAGAACTCGCTCAACGATTCCATCAACGGTTTTACCCTTCCATTCATTGATGTCAAGGGCGCTGGTATCGTTTTGGACTTCAATGATTCCACCAACGCCTTCCCAAAGCCCTTTACCTTCGCTCTTGGCTTGTGCTTCCAGGGCGCGAAGAGTCTCGAGACGTTGTAAAATTTCTTCGGACTCTTCTTTTCGACCCGCATCTTCCCTAACTTTGAGCCAGCCTTCCTTGACCAGTTCGTCTGGCAGTTGGGTTCCATCTTTGAGTTGGGCAACGCCGTAATCTCTCCCAGAGGTAGGGATGGTATAGAGAATAGTACATTGGACGGCTTTGCCAACGACGAGTCTCCTGAGGTAATCTCGGGATTGGAAGGCAAATGGTTCGTCACCATCTCTTTTAAGATGGGGTCCAGTAACGAACGCGAGTGAAAAAATGCGCTCCGCGTTCGGGTTACTCTGGCTGGTCAACACCAAGGTGTCACCGCTCAGGACCGACTTGACATTAGCAAAGAATTGTTTCGCCATATTGCCAGCGACGAAACAGTTAAGGTGACAAGGGTAGAGAGTAGGAGGAAAAGGAGACTAGGAAATGCGGAAATCTGTCTGGGTTGTCAGTATAAACTTCAACGTTTGAGACTGGCATTTCTGGGATTATTAATTTGCTTGTGAGTGCACGTTATTAAGCCCGAGAGTGAAATGGTATATATATGAGTACAGTAAAGAATATTGCAATATGAGAGATACTGTGCATTGTGCCTTAGGGTGGTAGGATAGGTAGATAAGGTAGTCACGGGTCTTGTTAATGACTTCCTACACATATGTAGTCGCAACATTGGGTGTCCAGTCAGGGTGTTTCTGGTTTCTGTCCTGACTGCCAATCAAGGAGAGCTGTACGTATCTGTACAACACTGGTACAGCACAAAATGCCAACGAGGTCCTCATAACTCTTAGACTTTTGCACTGAATAGGGACATATCATTTTTATTGCCATTAAAGTTAGGATACGCCCTATAGGGACAGGACTGAACTGCCCAAGGTTATGAACAGGTGGCCTCTCACTAGAATGTAGGTCACCGTACTTGCATCCTCATCTTCATGCATGCTGGCTACCGGCATAACTCGAGGTAACGCGGGAAAGTGAAGGATCTGAGATCAGTGTGTTGCTCGGCCAGCTACAGCACCAGGATAAGTGCGTAGGCAGCTGATATGAACGACACCTTACTCGCTTGACAGATAAAGGATGTTCATTATCAGAGCTAGGGGCAAGGATGAAAGCTTGGGGTTGGGGGAATCCTGGGGCTCAGTTAGACAAATAGAAATTCCTGGACTTACCCAAACAAGTTGGAGAGACAAGAATGTTTGAAGATTATATATAAGAGATCTCTAGAACATTTAGGTTGAGCGTCAAAGTAGGATAGAAGAGACTAATGCTTCTAGAAAAGGTTGACCTGAAGCTTAAAATGTGTATGTCGTGTGCGCTTCTCGATTTTGACAACTTTCACCAATTTGTGGGGAAGGCCAAGTCCTGACTCGTACCAAGCTGGAGTAAAAAGCTCGAGACCGAGTCCAGGGGTTCCTCCCTAAGCGAGAGTCGTTGAGGCACTGAGGCGCTGCGGCAACTGGCGGGACGATGATCTAAGAAACGGGCAGAACGGGGATAGGGTCTTTCCCCCTTCTGCCCCTCCTTTGTCTCATACTTTGAGCGGGGTACTCATCAACAATTGATCTTGACACACATTAATGCACTTTATTATTAGGTACATGATTATGTACCTGGGCTACTAATTACATATAAATTAACAGCAATAATTCACTGATAAAGTGATCAAGTGTAAAAAGTCAACGACTTTTGGAGAGATGGCTTGTAAATTTAGATCAAGGGATTTCAGGGGGTTTCATGAGTTTGCTATTCCGTAAATGGCATCAAGCTTGGTTAAGGTAGGTACATATGTAGGTACATAACACACATACATTGTATGGAGGGGTAACAGATGAACATATATGTGATTGAGTCTAGTCAAATGTCAGGGACGAGTCTAAATATGCGGGTTCTTTTTTTATCACAACATCCACGTGTATGGAGGGTTTGATATAGCAATAAGATTAATTATTCAAGAAGAGCTAGGTATGACAACAGACTATACGGTTTTCACACTCGTTCAACTAGGCTGGATTTTAACACTTGATCTCCCTTTCATTCGCCCTAAATTTAGCTGGAGATGCCAATGACACCTGAAAATTGGCATTGTATTAGTCCCGATATCCACGAGGAAAAAACGTGTTAGGTAACTTACCGCAAGCAGGTCGGGCACCAGCATTACCGGTCTTGAGAGACTCCTCGTTACCACCCTTTCCAAGGTCATCAGTACCGGCATGGCAGACGACGGTTCGCTTCACCCGGAGTTAGCATATAGAACAAAGCCAATCAAATATTTCAGCTACTTACGCCAATGACGCTCTCGGGTCCGATCAGCTTGACAAGTGAGTCCTCTAGAGAACCCTTGGCGTTGCCTTGTGCATCAGTGACAATGTTGCCGAGATCGCCAACGTGGCGTGTCTCATCAGTTCGGTCACCGTGGGTCTTGCCGAAGGGGTTGACTATGTCCACAGTCAGTCATTTTGCTTGCATTTAAACCTTTACCATCTCTTTTGAATGTTATTACATACAGTGAGGGCCAGCGGACGTGCAGCCGTTGGTGTTATCACCAAAGGTGTGGATGTGCATGCCACGCTTGGCATTGGGGTCATAGCCGGTAATATCCCATGAGATAGTGGTTGGGGAAGACTCGGAAGCCTGCTCGAAGGTGACGGTTCCAGTGACCTTAGAGTCACCACGGACAACAGCGACTGGAGAAGTAGATTCAGGTCAGCAAATGACTCGAACCATTATGAACGACTGGCTTAAAAGTACACGGCAGGGGTTTCGTCGGGCAGATTTGGCAGATAAGTTTCCCCAAGGGGTACATTTATGATCCCAATGGTTCGGTTTGACTTAGGTCGCTGCCCGTGTGTCCAACAAGGTGTCCATGCCATCGCGACTTTGGTGTAAGACAGGGAGTACTAGTTGACGAAATGCGCGCAATCGTGCTCATGCAGCCATTCTAAATCCGGAAATGATGGAATTGACAGGAGGTTAAATAACGGGGACTATCCAACGTACCTGCTTTGACCATTTTGACTACTTTTGTCTTCTTTTCAAGTTGTTAAGGTTAAAATTCCGGTGCAAGCGTTGATCTGGTTGTAGAATATCTTGTTCAATTTTCGGGAGGAGGGGAGGAGAAGAGGGGGAGCTTATCCTATCTAATTTGTACTGGAGAGGAGAGGGGATCTCGGGAAGCGAATACTCGACCCAGTTATCATTACCCTTACACCAGTCTTCACTAACAATACCTTACATAACCCGTTTCACCAGGTAAAAGCCGTGTTCCCTTTCTACCTATCCGCAACCCAACACGCTGGAAGTACGCTATCTCGAGAAGCTAGGGCAGCTAGGGATGTACCTTCATCCCCGTTAAGGTGGGGGTTTCCATAGCGTGCTATAGAAGACTGCCCCGCTTTACGTCGTTGCCGTCATAGTTGGTTGGACGGTGCTTACAAATGATATCATTTTTCCATCAGGAGCTCGGCCTTTAACACTGCATTCGGACTTTAACCTGGTTCCACTACAGCTACCTAGCTACCACTTTTGAGCGAAGACGGAGCCGGACTGCGCGGGAGAAGCACGAAATCCTCATGTGAGGAGACTTCACCTTAATTTCTTCGGGTTTCTATAGATGTGGAATCCAATAATCGATCATGAAGACTAGCTCAGCTGGATGGACTTGAGGCTACGTTTCGACGTCTTTTCTACTGCCGGCTGTCGAGGTTTCATAGCAGAAACATGTCTGAGGTCATAGGGCATTGTATATGCAGATGTTGAGTAACAATGATGCCGGATTACGATTAGGGTCGCCACTAAACACCGTCGTGCTCACATGTAGCAGCAGAGCTTCTCCGAACCCCTTTGTTTAAGCCATGGAAAGACACATAATAACGAATGCTTCAAAGATGGGACGAGGTTGCTCAATTAAAAATAATAATAATAAAGCTGAATTGAAATGCATCGCATATGTAGGCCTATGAAACACGAGTGAGGCATGATTGCGGGACAAGCTGCCAAATAAATCCCTTTTCTAAATCTATACCTACCTAACCTACCTAGGTAGGTAGCTGTGCGCAGGGGACGTAAGTGATTACCACCAGTGTTACCACCAAGCGTATGAGAATGGTGCCAGCGTGGCAAGCTTCACATTTCAACAGCCATTGATTTTTATTACCTGGAAAGAAACATGTTTGACAGGCCTGTTGATACTAGGACTCGCTTTTAATAATGGCTGAAAGAGAATGCAAGTAACAAAAACCGCCTAGTCACGTATATATGTATACTATACTATAGTCTTAACTATATATACACTTTATTTCCGAAGTATAATATGCATTCATCACTATACTTGTAACGTTACCAATAATCGATATGTCACTTCATCTTCATTGATTCGTTTCTCATATGATCTTATATATAAGCTGAGTGAGAAGGAATACTGCTTGTACGACATGAAAGATTCTAGAAAAAGTCTATTAGACGGCTTCCTCGTATTAGCTTAGAGATACCGAGGTCCGTGAGACTAGTATACTTTGGATCGATATCGATATAACCTTGATGCAACTTGCGTTGCGTTACTAGTCCTGTACAACTTAAAGCTGCTGCGTAATAAACCGGAATAAGGCCCCGAGAGCTTCAAACCGAGGATATCCAGCGAAGTAAAGACATTTGCCATTCTGATCTGCCTTATTGCGGCCCAGACACGTGAGATGCGTATGACTTGGAAGGGCTCGGGCTCAATAAGGTGCAGGTGGTGGTGATTCGTGTTCTGTGACACCTGAGGATGATGTTCTAGACCCGGAGACGCTTAATCCACATCTGCACTTTCACGTCGTATTACATAGGTAGGTACTTGTGAGGGATAACTTTTCGGTTTAGATGACTGGGGGCCATGACGGCATTGTTCATTGTCGTGTAAGATTCTCACTGCGGTGCAACGAAGCGGCTGTCATGCACTTCAGAGGCTAAGTTACCAAGATGATGGAATGGGAAATCACTAACCTCAGCTGACGGTTGTTGGGGCGACGTTGGATATATGTTTCTTCGCAAAAACTGCCCGCTATGGATGGAAATGAGTTGAGACTAAGGTTCTAACCAAAGGTTATGCGGGTTAACTCGGTAAAGTTCAACCGGTTGATCATCCGGTTACGAGGGAACCTAAAATGGACTGGAGCTTAGTATTAAATTTAGATCATCATTCAGCCCTACGACGGATGCTGATGGGGTTAACATCTATAAGATGAAAAGGAATATAAAAAGCTAACCGGGCCATCTCAACATACATCCGTACATATTCCAGACGGTCAAGTGTCGATTAATATCTCTTCGAGACTACATTGAAAAGATGCAGACCAATTGCGGACCAATTGCGGGCTGTAATACGGCTTCGTAATTCAGCAACGGGGAGTGCGGCTTGGCGGCAGATAGGCCATGTTAGACATACAGGAGGCAAGACGTGGCCATACCCTACTGGAATTTGCTGCCGATATAAGTGGCTGCATAAAATTGAGCCGGTTCGGACGCCAAAATGTTACGCCATTTAGGGCTCGGTGTAGCAAACGTGCAGAAGAAGTGAAAAATGTCTGGTGCTTTGAAGTCTAATCTACCTTGTGATAATGAATACTATTTCGTATAAGCAACCAATGATCCACAAGTATTCGACAAGCTCTCTGTCTTCTTGAATTGGTAAAATGGTATAGTCTCTCTGATAGGCATAGGAATCGTGCGCTCTACGAATACGGTACTGAGCGATCTTAGTGTCATTTATGGCTTGGAAGGATGAAAGATGTTAACTCATTAATAAGTTCCCTTGCAGACAAGGTAGAGCGACGATCTTGCCCTTAAGTCATATTAATGTAGCGACCAGTCATTTGCCGATAATACACTGTAATCGGGCACAGTACTATGTCTGGCTTTACAGTATTTCTATAAGCTTGTCATAAGCCATATTCAACCTGGATGTTTTATAGCTTATTGGTAGGGTTTGACAGAGAACTAATTCGTTGTCGTTATAAGAGCCATAGTTATGGTCGTGTAGGAATACAGTTATCGTGGCCGCTCGGTGAAACCGTTCCTTTCCAAGTTATCAAATCAATCCAAATATGTGAAGTTTGCTGAAGGATTGGCGTTACAAAAAGGGGAGCGCACTGTGGCAGGGTTAAGTGGTACTTCGTTTATTAGTTTGGTAAGTAGTTCACGAATGATTCTTTATATCCTACACCTGCATTCGGATGCAAATTATCAAAAACTAAATTCTCTTAGGAGGTATAGAGTCATATAGAAATCTATAAAATCAAGAAAAAGAGAGAATCGAAAGGCCAATAAGTGGTCGCAAAGCTGCACCGCCTTCTTATAAGCCTCGATGTTTAGATGTCGAGGTGTGGCTTGGCTTGCCCTCTTTTGTGGGTTTCTCTTTGGTGGTACATACCGTAGTAGAAGGATCCTTGGGGAGGGGGGACCTGCCGTAAGGTTGCCGTGCATTCCAGACTCATTACACCACCGGACCACTTTCTTACCGGACCCTTCCCAAAAAAGGTGGAAAAAAGGAAGAGCCAACGACTGGAGAAGCGACCCCAAGCCTTCAATTCAGCCCAGCCCACTTCAAGTAACCCCAAATGTTCTTTCCATCAAACATCCATTCAGTCCCCTACAATCACGCCCAGAAACGGTCATGTCAGTCTTGACGTTTCTTGATTTCTGGTTTCGCAAACCCTACCGAGTCACTACAAGTCTTGTCCAGCCTGTATCATTATAATTCTTTTTCTAAAATCCGTCTCGGCATATCGTCGACTCCCGATGTCCACCACACTCTCTCACCTTCGCCTTATTCTAGAATAGTTTAGGTTTTTACGGCATCAACACTTTGACGATTGACTTTTCCACCTTATAAGTTTGCGACCTGCGACTAGTGACCAGCAGAGATTAATATCGTCCTATCTGTGTCAGAGAAGGCTTTTACCCTGCACAGATGCTTTCCATTTACGTCGTCTAGCGTCTTTCAATTTTCCCGAAGACGAACTTTGTCCCGAGCTCTATCTGAAAGTTGGGCCCACGAGGATGCATGCTTTTGAGTTTTCGGGCACAGTAGAGTTCTAATCCGTCGATACCTATCAATGCGACATTACTGTTAGCTTGCTTATCGGCCCCCAAGACATTCTCTCTAGAGCTGTCGTTGCGCAGCGACGTTGTCGCATCGCTCAATATGTCGTTCCGAGACAATGAACAGCGCCGGTACGGCCATGTTCCTCCTGTACAATATCCCGTCGCGAATCGTCCTCCCCAAGACCGGCCATCGCATCCGCATCGGCAGGCAAGCTTCAACAACGGTGACGATTCTGGCGCTTTTGCCTCGGCCGCAACTCGCTATCAGCCAACCTTAAACACGAGTGCTGCAGCGCTCGGCAGCCGCGACGAACTATTCCTAGCAAGCCCAACCGATTCCAACAGACCGAGCTATGGCAACTCAAATGTCGCCATGGCCGGATATCAACACCAGTATCAGCCTCAGACACCACCCACCCCATCGACATACAATCCACAAGCATTTGCCCGCTCTTCGTCTACTTCGCTGCCTTATCACCCACACCCGTCGAATAGGTGGGGACAGTCGAATGCGACGGCTGCTCCGTACAGTCCTACCGCATCGTCGCCAAATAGTTATACGCCTGCTCCGTATAATCCCGCCGCTTATTCTGGCTCAGCGGTACCTCAGCGTCAGTCTACCTATACTGGCTATACCAATTACAATAGTCAATCATATGCTTCGCCGCCGTTGAATCAGTCATCCTACTTCCAGCCTCAGCCTACATATACTTCTAACACCGCTCATACGAGACAATCGTCTACTCCGCCAACCTTATACCCTGGCGGTTTAGGCCAAGCCACCTATAGCTCGGCCTATTCATCTGCACCGACTGTTATAGCTTCGACTTATACCACCGGTTACGATTCTTCCCAGACACAATACGGCACGGGTTACCCGAATGATGCTAGGAATTCTAGGAATGCAAGGACCCCGCCAGCTACATTTTACTCGTCAGACTCATCTACCTCTGATCTAGTACCATATCCGAGCCATTCCCAGATACCTGTTGGGCCAAACTACTCTGCTAGCGATCCGCATTCTTTCTTGAACCCAGCATCCCGATCAAACTCGGTGACGTCGCCTATACCTTCTCCCCCAACCCATTCTCAGCCATTAACCGGCTTGGCGCGACATCCGACGAACGCGCCCTTACCAAGTCGACCAGTTGATGATATCGCAGAAGAGGAATATGGCCCTAATGGCACTCTCTTGCCTGATGTAATTCAGGAGACCACTACACAAGAGAGTATTATGCAGGATATCGAAGATGAGCTTGGAGCGAGAAATGGTTCGCTTCATAACCGGCCATCGGCTTTCGATCAGCGTAATGGTGCTTTACCCGACGATGATCTACAGAATCTTCGTCGGTTAACGTCTAACGCGAGTTATCATTCAACTGCCACCACCCTTACTAACCAAGAGGAGCCGTCTGGAGTGAATCGTTACTCGTCTAATGCGTCAACTTTAAATAGGAATCATTCAAACAATCCCTATGCATACGAAGATTATGACGGAGACGAGAGTGACCCTGAGGGCGCTGCCGGAGCTTGGGCATTACAACAAGCAGAAGAGGACGACCGTCGATTTAGCACAGTGGGTGGGACGTTCCCTTATTTTAGCCAGCCGGAGGTATCTACGCAACCTACTCTACCTACTCATAAGGAGGAGCCGAGTAGCGACAGCGACTACGCTGGAATGGACCTTGGGCTCATGGGTGGTGGCTACGCAGGAAATTTAACATACGACAACAACATTGGGTCGCCTCCTATCACGGAAATAACTCCCGGAGATACCCAGGTCTTACCAAGTCGTATTAACCATACATCTCAGAGAAGTCATGGAAGTAACAGATATCCTGCCTTTGAACAGGCCGACGTAGACTATGAAGGTACCGGTGGTCTACAACAACCATCTGCGCATCGCCTGAGTTTTGATGAAGGGGAAGAGCGTGTTTCACTTCATTCAAAACAAAGTGGTAGCGAGTCCCCTTCTAAAGAGGACTACCCTGATATGTTCTACCATCCTGGCCTCTCCAACCGACCACTTCCGCCCATTCCCGGTGGCTCAGACAGCAGTTCAATGCTATCTGCTCAGTCGCCAACTCGAACCGGCCAACATGGATATTCTCTCAGTGTGGATGCACGTCCCTACTCGGGACCAGATGCCCAGTATGGACAAAATGCACAACAGCTTCAAGTTGAGAGGTCTATCTCGCTGTCTAGCCACAGTACGTCGCCTCTGGTTCAGCCACCAGGTAGATCAAAGACCGATGCAGCTGAAGAGCGAAATGCCCGGCTGAGGCACATGAGACAGCAACAGCAATTAGCCGCTCAGCAAGGCGTACCCGAGGGTTATGAGACAGGAACAGCCTCATCCATCAATTACGATGTAATAGTTCTACCTAGCGGTCGACGACGAGCATTCCAGCCAGAGAAAATTACCATAGTCGACGTACGTTCTTGCACAGAACCTTGGGCCCTAAGTGGCATTGCGAAATGGGTTCGCGAGATGGCCGAGGGCGAACCTGATCTGAAGAGGAAGACTCTTGAGGATGGCCTTGTCAGACTGTTTTGCCTGAAGGTTCCCACGATGAACGTGGCGGACGCTGAGGCCCTCAGTACTCAGGTTGCGGATTCGATGTCTAAGGCTGGCATTCTTGTCCCTGAGGAAGAGTGGATAAAGTTTGGCCCTGGCTCCATTTCTGGCGTAATATGGCAGTTAACCGGCTCAGGTTGTTATGCACCAAAGTTGCATGACTACGATGACGATGAGGCAGGGCATGAGTTACCGGCGCGATGCTATTCTCATCATTGTACCAGGACTCTGAAGAAAGCTAATCTAGACGATCTTATGTCTAACGGCGTTAAAATAGTCGATTGGGCGACGTTTTACAACATGACTAAAGAAAGCACGGAAGGCAAGGCGAAAAAGGAGGTCGCACGGCAAAACGTCCTCCACGAGATTGTCACTTCAGAAGAATTATATATGGATCACCTTGATGTTCTTCGGGTGTTATATCGAGACCGACTTCTTCAATCTCAGCCCAGGATTATAGCCGAGGGTAAGATTGAAAAGTTTGTTAGCAATGTCTTCGGCAAAGTAGACGCGGTCCAGCAGGTCAACATGGATCATTTATTGGCTCAACTAAAGTACCGGCAAAAGGAGCAAGGTCCCTGGATCGTGGGTTTCAGTGACATTTTCAGGGAGTGGGTTCGAAAAGCTAGGACCGCGTATATTGACTATGCCTCCGCCTTTCCTTATGCACGATATCAAGTCAAGAAGGAAGCCGACAGAAACTTCTTGTTTAGACAGTTCCTGAATGAGAATCAAGCGCACCCTCGGTCGCAACGACTCGATTGGACGAACTACCTTAAGAGTCCCATCACCCGTTTGCAAAGATATTCCCTTCTCCTCGATACTGTACTGAAAAATACGGTGCAAGATAGCGAGGAGAAGGTGAACCTCAAGCGAGCCCTCGAGGAGGTCAAATCTATGACCCTCGAATGCGACGCTAAAGTGGATGAGATGCAGAAGAAGGTAACAATGATCGAGCTGGACCAGATGCTGGTTCTCCGCCCAGGTTTCCATGCAGACCTACACTTGACGGATCAGATAGGCCGAGAACTCATACTACAGGGCGATCTTCAGAGGATGGGTTCCAAAGGTGTGAGATGGGTAGATACGCATGCTCTATTGTTTGACCATTACTTAATCCTTGCCAAACTCGTGGTATCGAGAGACGGAAGGCAAGACAGAAAATATGACGTATCGAAAGAAGTAAGTATCTTCCCATCTATATCATAACTATCTATCGTCACCCGCTAATTTCGTAAGCCCATTCCTATGCCTCTGCTATTTCTCGAAAGTAGTCAAGACGACCCAATCTCTAAGCAGAAGGGCATCGCAGCTCCGTTAACTCGGGCGGCAAATTCGGCTTCGGATACAAAGCTCAATAAAGTAGCATCAAACATCGCCGAGCGTCCCGGGCTGGACCACGCAACTACGAGTTCAACCGTCGGTTCTGTGACTGTGACGCGGTTAGCTACTAATAATTCAGCCGATAGCGAAGGGAGAATTCTTTATCCCTTCCGTATCAAGCATCTAGGACATGAAGTCTATACCCTATTCGCTCAATCGGCGCAAGCACGACAGGAGTGGTGCGACAGGATTATTGAGGCCAAGACGCGTCACGCCAAAGCTTTACATGCCCAAAATGCCGAACCATTCCGGTTGCGCGTAATGGCTGACAGTGCCTTCGCCTACGACCCAGTAGCTGCTATCGGCAAGTATGTTGGTGGCGTGCACATACGTGGAACGCCCCTTGATAGGGCTATTCGAGAGGTAGAGAAGGCATGCGGACCAGGCCGTGGTCCTCCCCCAATCTCTCGAGCAGGCGTCAACTGTGCAACTGGCTTCTCCGCTTTTGGTAAGAACATGGTCGCAGTCGGTACCGACGCGGGCGTGTGTGTGTCGGAGGCTAGTGATCAAAGGGGTTGGAACAAGGTGAGAGATATTTACCCATATGTAATCTGTGCTTTTTACTTACTGCTCTTCTAGACGGTGACAGCCGGTCGAGTTACACAAATAGCGGTACTTGAGGAATTTTCTGTTGTTCTCGTGTTGTCTGAAAGGAGCCTTATTTCGTATCCTCTCGACGTGGTCTCACCCCCCTCCAACTTTCCAGCCCCAGCAAATGATAACCCTCGTCGTTCGCCTCAAAGGCTAGCCAAAGATGTGTCGTTTTTTGCAACCGCCCGTATGAAGGACCGGATGCTAGTGTTCTACAAGAAGAAGGAGGGTTTGCACACCACTTTTAAAGTGCTTGAACCAGTCTTCCAAAAGGCGACGGAAAGGAAGACTCGTCTCTTTGGAGGTATGCGAAAGGCCGGCGTAGGGGTAACAGAAGGATTCCGGGATTATGATGAGTTCTTCTTTCCTACGGAGTGCTATTCGCTTAACATCTTCCACACGTACATTGCCGTCGCGACAGCCAGAGGTTTTGAGCTTCTGACTCTCGACAAGAAGATACCTATGTCAATACCTGATGTTAGGCAACCCGCTATTGCTAACATTGCGAACCGCATCAAGGAACAGCGGCCCTTAGGCATGTTCCGCCTCAACGATCAGGAATTCTTGCTAGCATACGAAGACTGCGCTGTGTATGTGGATAAGTATGGCGACGTTAGCCGCAGCGTCATTATGGAATATTCCGGCAAGCAAAAGAAGGCAAGAGGTGCAACAATGTACGGGCAGTACTTGTTACTTTTCAATGAGGATTACGTGGAGGTACGCAATGCCGAAAATGGCCGGCTGCGCCAAATCATTGCCGGAAGGGACGTGAGAGTTCTAGATTATGGCGTCCGAGGACCGACGGGAGGCTCCTCAAGTGCGAATGGGTTAACATCCCCCACCGGCGGCGAAAGTGGACTCGATTCGAAGGGTACTGTCAAGATCTGCATGGCGCATCCCGAGGTTGCGGGCCAGCAGATCGTTCTGGAGATGCTCCTTAACAGTGGGCACATGGAAAAATGATAGCTTACGAATGATACGTCTTGGTAACGACGGTATGACGACCGATTATCACACTACTTGGAAGCCGAATGATTTAGGACTGGCATGACAAGGTGGTTTGCATATTTGCTTCTATAATGTGTTATAAGTGCAGACGTTTTCTTCGAATGGATATCCGCCCGGCAGTCCGGCCAAGTTCCTTCCCTCCTGCGGCTAGAGGGCGATGGTGATGATGGACATTTCTGATGACGGGATGGATAAAGTCCTGGATACGATGAAATTATCGTGCAAGCTTTAGCAAAAGGGTACGGCGTTATTTGTGGCCTGTGGCTTTTCTGCCACTCTTAAGCGCGTCTTGTAGCGTCTCTCTCTTCGCCATATTGATGTGAATGAGATAGGACGCACTAGGGCAAATGCGGTCTTTGGCAAGGTGCCATTTAGGCGCAGTTGATATCAATTCAAACTATACCCCCTTTTTTGTGCCATGTACTTGCTGTCTTGTAATTGTCTTGATCTGAGTTTCGGTGATTTGTCTTGATAGTCTTATTTTCTCAGATTATGTTTATGATTAATTGTCTCTAGAAGTAGCCTTTAGCACTGGTATTGAGTGGAATGAATCTTTGAATGGCGTACTTTTTCTACGGAGCGTCTTGAAGGGTGTGTATTATATTGGAACCAGTTTAAACCAAAAGTACACGAATTGACATTGACTGGGGAACATCGATTCACTAGGCATTCATTTTATTAACCAGGGATAAGGCTCATTGTATAGCACTTTCTCTCCAAGTTTACACATGAATGGGATCATAAGAACTTCATGTGTTGTCCTGACATCGATATAATATCTGCCCATCTTAAAATGGTTTGGAACATCAGACTACATACTTCTTTCAAGTAGAATATCAGAATGCGCTAATGGAATAGGCACCTATATGTCATCCTGCAATAATTTTCCCTCTCACCCCTCGACAACACTATCTACAAGCTCCTAATATTGGAGTACCGCAACAACATAGCACTCTAGCCAGGGATATGCTGACCCTCCCCATTATAACTACTCTTCTCCCCTCAAATTTCATCCTCATCAACTGCAGTCTTCTCCACGATGTAGAACTTATCGTGGCCAGTTTTCGGGTCCGGCTCGTGCTCGACTAAAAGAGATCAGTTAGTCACAGTCAGGATAGAAATACATACGTTTAACTTACTAGCAAGCTTGTTGATATGACCGATGATGTTCTCGATCTGGGTGTCCTTCTTGTTGCGGTCCTTACGGCCCAGGTTATTGATCCACTCGAAGCTGTTGAGTGCGAGGTACACGATGGCGATGAAGATCAGGACGCCAAGGGAATACGCCCATATAATCACCACCGTCACGATATCCGTCCACCCATTGTGCGAATTCTGAAATGACGTCGGCGGCGTCGTCTGCATGATGCCGCCCCCGCTACCCGACAGCCACCCGAAA
>KZ111250.1:200278-443605 GCA_002120335.1 Hypoxylon sp. EC38 | reverse complement strand
GACGGCCACGTCTGCCCGCCTCGCGTCACGAAAATGAGCCAGTTCTCGGTTAAGGCCACTTCGAGGAATAGGACTTCCTGGATCGAGCCGAATCGCTGGACTATGCCGCCGTTCCGCAAGAACATGGTCGCCCGGATGATCCAGGTGCCGGCGGCGAGAAGCGAGCCTAGGATCACGCTGATGACCCAGATTTTCTTGAGTTGCCATTCTACAGGTCGGGGCTCTACGTGCGCGTTGTCGTATGCGACGGCTACCGTGGCTAAGTCGGCGAAGAGGGCGATGAAGACGATGAGATCTGGGCGAATGGTCTCGTTGATGATAACCATTGATGTTGTCAGATATATCTCGAGGTGGAGACATAGGGCGATACGGTATTGTACGTAGGCTTTCATCCGTTGGAAAATCTACATCATGTCAGCTTGATGTAGCTAAAGTGTACACTCTGTATGCCCTCCGGATACGACTCGGATCGCTAGAATTGGATAGCAAGATCATTGAATAAGAGCTTACCTGGCGAGCAGTCTTAATCGACAAGATGATAGTGCTGAGTCCTGGTGCTAGGAAGACGATATCGGCTGCTGCTTGGGCGGCCTCAGATGAACCCTCCACAGCAATTCCACAATCGGCCTTCTTCAATGAAGGCGCATCGTTCACACCTATAATGAATTTCAAAAGTTAGTAAAGTTTGAGCTTAACGATATTTCGCCGAGATTGGCCTATCTCAGAACGATAAGGAAATACAGAGACACCTTACCGTCGCCTGTCATCGCTGTCAATGAGCCGCGTTGCTGTAACATCTCGACTACTTGGTACTTGTGCTCCGGAAACACCTCCGCGAAACCGTCAGCTCGCTGTACAAGGTCATGCTGGACTGTTCCTGTCAAGCCACTATGTATCAACTTTTCAGAGTTGTACACCTTGGTGCCGAGACCAAGCATCTTGCAAGTCTCCTTTGCTATGGCGATAGCATCGCCAGTCAACATCTTGACAGGAACGCCTAGGTGTGCTGCTTCAATAATCGTCTGTGCCGTATCCTCACGAGGGGGATCGAACATGGATAAAAGCCCTAATAAGACCCAGGGTTCATCGTTTTTCTTATACGCCACGCCCAGGGATCGAAAGCCGCGGAGGGCGAATTCTCGGGCTTTTTGATTATACATGTTACGAACCTCGTCGCTCACATTTGCGAGATTTACAATAGCACGCGGTGCTCCTTTCGCGCAGATGTACTTATCATTGCCGAGATGGCACTCGGTGGTGATTCGTTTGGACACGGGGTCGAACGGCGTAAACTTGTCTGTGACCCAGCCCTGTCGCAGGATCTCGCGCGCCTTCGGATAACGTTTGAGCGTAGTGATGGTCACTTTATCTATCGGATCGAGCGATGCGATGTTATGAGAACTTGCAAGTGCCGCGACCGCCATCATCCAATTCACATCTTGCCCTTCTGCGACGAAGGGCTCACGGATGCTGAGCTTATTAGCCGTTAGGGTGCCGGTCTTATCCGAGCAGAGCACATTCACACCCTAATCAATCCGTTAGTCTATTCATCGTTTAGGTCATAGTACCCAGATGCCACCTACTGCTAAGGATTCGATGGCTGTTAACTTTTGGACGATAGCCTTCTGCTTCGCTAGATAGGCTGCACCGACTGCGAGTGTCGTCGTCGTCACCACAGGAAGACCGACAGGGACTCCGATGATCAACAGGACCAACGTATAATGGAGAAGATTCTGTACACCAGGTTCTGCGATCCGGAGGTGGTGGAAAAAGCCACCAATCCAGGCAACGAGAATCCAAAACATAACAAGCACTAGCAACGATGTTCCGATACTATCCATCACGGCTTTAAAGTGACCTTGGTCTTTAGCGCCTTGTACTAGGGATGCGGTTCGTCCGACGAAGGAATACTTCGCAGAAGTTGTCATGATAGCATAAGCTTTTCCTCGCTTACAACCAGTCGTGTAGTATAAGACGTCGCCCATGTATTTATCCACCGCAAGAGACTCGCCAGTAATGGCGGATTGATCACAGGCCACCAGGGGCTCACCGAAATGAATCGACCCCTCGTAATCATCATCATTCTCGGTCTCTTGGTCCTTAGCTTTTTGATCCTTGTTATTTTTAACTTCTTCCGCGTCACCAAACTTATCTTCGTCCCTTAGTGCTTTGAACTGCTCGAAGTCCTGAGGTCTGTTGTAGTCGCATATTAACTGAGCGTCACCAGGGACGGTTTGTCCTTCTTGAATTATGATCTATGCATAATAAGCTTGACTATTCGCTTCCTACGGCCATATATCCTAGTGCAGTGTTATGGAGTCAAGATGATCGGACACTTACGATATCTCCTGGGACCAATTCCCTCGCTAGAATTTGCTCTTCTCTGCCGTTGCGTACGACATGTGCCCTCATCGCAATATCGCCCTTCAAGCTTGCTACGACATCCGCGGCTTGCTTTTCTTGATAGAAACCAACAAAGGCATTAAGGCAAAGGATGCCAATGATGACACCAAAGTCGATCCAGTCACCCAGACCCACGGCTAGCAAAGCAGCGAGCTCCATAACTAAATCGACCGTCAGGCGCCATTCTGTGATACTCACGACCCGAAGATTGACACTAAAGGAGTGTTTGCTCACCATAAAGGATAGGCCCTTGGAAGTAACTAAGAACCTTGGCGAACATATTCTCCTTTTCGGCCACCAGCTCGTTCCAACCGAATCGCTTCCGACGTTCTTCGACTTGAGCAGTGGTTAAGCCGGTCCGGATATCAGTTTCGAGCCACGAAGCCGGTGGCTTGCCAACATCGGCAGGCTCGGTCTCGCTCTCCAGTTCGCTATCGCTAGACTTCCAGAACTGCCACCATTTTGGCGGCTCGCGTCTTTTGCTCATGCCACTTGCAAGACTCGCCCTGCGTTCTTGGTCAAAGCTCGTGATGAACCGGTCGAGTGCTTCGTACTCGGTCAGGTCGGAGCTCTTAGGAGGCTCTTTCATACGATAGTCTCCAAATTTGATGTGTTCGCCGCCACCGCCGTGCGCGGTGAGATATTGATCATTGTGCCCAGTGACATCCTCACCAGTGTGACCAGGGTTCTGCGAGCCGCCTTGCTCTGTACTGGAGTAATTGGCTCCATTGGAATGGCTGGCTCCCTGGGCCTCGACATCGTCGGGAGCTGGATCGCCATGTTGCCTTTGCTGAGATAGGAAATCCATGGCTGGCGACCGAACCAGATATTATGAGAATTGTTTACCTCCCTCGTCACTCGGGCTGTGTCTAACAGATATCTCAAGCCAAGGACTAACCGGACTACCTCCTATACCAGCACTCCAGAAAATCCCGCAGCGAAAGAACAAGAATCCTTCACAAGTTTCACGCAACCCCCGTCAGTTAGGCTCATAAGATTTGACAGGTTCAACTATAATTTAAACGACTTCCCGGCTAGTCACGGAACAGACTTTCACCAGGGACATAAACCTAGAAGAACGCAACGATGTTAACTTATAATGGCATCCAGTCTCCTGGAGAAAAGCTTGAAGAGACCACTAGTCTAAGTAGAGAGCTATCGCTTTGTTTATGCAACGGGAATAATTTGGAATGTCCCTCGGCAACAAAGAAGGTAGCGAATGAAGCCGGCGTCCATAGCTCGCAACGACGTCAGAGCCGCGGACAGGTGACAATGGCGTTGAAGAACTAACCCATTATTGGGGTGAGGGATAAACCGAGACATACTAGATGGTTTGCGCATGATTACGTAGCATTGCTAGTATGGCCGTTGCGCTGCTAATACCAAATCTAATAGGTGGTGTTGAAGTCGAGACGACGCAACTATTACGAGAGATACACCCCTAGCTGTCTCCGCAAAATCCGAATTGAGCAAGGCCGTTGGATCTTCCCTTAGTTACTCACATATGTATTAACCAATGCCTATAGATACGCCCTGAGGGACCGATGGAGTGACGGATCACTCGGGATTCTCTTTCGTCGAGATACCTAGGTACCTATTCAACGGCGGGCGTAACACATGATGCAGGCTGCGCTCTCGGAAATCTCGGGAGTTGACCGGTCGCATGTTGCCTAATGCACAGGACAGGGTGCTAATGAACGCCTCTACTAATCTGGAATCATACGCGGATATAAGTGGTCTAAATTCAATAGTACCGTGCGATCGATATCCAATCATTGGCGCTGTGTTGTTGTCGATGGTGAAAGCAGGTTACCATTTCGGATTTGAAGAGTTTCCACCTATTATTGAGCGCACAGACCACCTAGATAATATCAGATTGCCTGATCAAGCCTGGATGAGTGAGTACCTGGGTATTTATCATGGCTGTTCACACCACTTACACTCCTTCAAGAGGCTATTTTTCTATTTGGTCTTGAACGTTAAACGTGTCCTTCATAAGCAAGATACCTATGACAAGCGGCTCTAGGAAGAAAAGAAACTAAAGAAAAACCATAAGGACTACGTCGCCCAAGTTTCTTCAAACATCGTCGCTCGGATAGTCTTATATAAAAGGGTCATTATTAGACCTCGTATATCCCACCATTCATTGACCTTAACGTTATGCCTTCTCCCATCTCTGGACTTGGAATTTGATAACAGGTAAATGTACGACACCATGCGCTGACCTCTTTTGTGATACTGCCCGACTCATGTTACACACGCTAAATTCTGCCTCTGATTTGAAGATCATTTCCTGTCTTACTACGAGTTTCAGCCATGGCCTTGCATCTAATTTGAGCATTGGTTGATGGGCTTTCTGCCCCCTACTCTAGCCGCTCTCATATTATCACCTGTTTAGGATACTAATTACAGTTTGTTTGCCTTCCTGTGCTCAAAGAGTGAGAGGCGGTAGGCTTTAAGAATGCCTTATCTCCATTAATAATAGGGCAGCAACAATACAATTAGGTGATGATTTCTAACAAGCTTTAAGAAACATATTGGCCAGGTACAAATATACCGGAATAATATTTATATTTGAAATTGAATGAATTGGGATTTGTAGATTCTAAGGTATGTTACAACTAGGACTATCCTACTTGCTGAAAAAAATTATTTGAATACTATAAGAAAGCTTCTTAGAATCCAACACGATTGGGTTACTTTAGGTAGTTTCTGTCTTACTCCCTGACCTTTTCTTATGCCATGCCCTTACGTACGTATGGAAGGCTGGAATGCGGTGAGCTACCGCTGCTAATTGTGATTCGTTCTAGGCTCTCTGTAGAATCTGTTTGGCCTTTCCGCCACTGCCAATTCTGCTTTAGTAACTTTAATCGCCTTATAACATACTTTAAAAGGAGAATAAGTGAACATGATAGATAGATCCACCTACCTACCTACTCACTTGGAACTTTACCATGTTGTCATGTTTCACCATGGACAAAAAGCCATTATATATATCCCTGCCGTAGCCAGATAGTTTCCAGCTCCTCGCGGAACAACGCATTCTATTCTCACATACATGGTGCGCCACGTGACACATGTGAAGTTGGACGATTCTATATAGCAGATTAATATTCGCTCAAAGATCCCTATACTAAACTCTCTTTACCATCTTCAATGATGCCATTGTCGAATGAGGCTGTGATTGGTCTAGTAGCACTAGTTTTTATGTGCGCTCCTGGAGTACGTTTCCTGCTAAGGTTTATTTGGAAGCGATGGGTTATGTACAAGTCTCGACTCGCGAATAGGGATGCAGTACTACCTGTAGCGAACCAACCGGTGCACCACTTATACAACACCAGCCTCAATGCCTCACCCCTAAGACCAGAACGCTTTATTCTTGGACGTCCAAGCCCTATTCAAAACGATGAAGGAACGTTTTTGTTAAATGAAATTCCCTCTTACTACGTAAGTCTATAATACTTAATTAACTGCATGTTCATTGATTATTACTACCTTAACCTAACACTCTTAAAGGAAAGGATGGATGTGCGCGAGACGATTATGTCATGGTCGGCGACAAGGTTCCCTAAGGACCGGTTCTCACGCTCTAACTAGAGTGTAGTGTTTCGAAGCACAAGCTCTATACGCCGAGTGGAAGGTGGTGAAGAAGTCGCGATACTTATATACAGTATATGATATCGTTCGATTTTGTTGTTTTCTAGTCTAGCTGCCTTAGCCGGCGTGTATGAGCAAGGTGTTTGGTATTTATGATTGGCCATTGTACTCGTTTTCGTACGGGGTTAGTAGAACTTATCGGATTATTTATGGGTTGGTTTATAGGAAACAAGAAGGGCCTATTGGGTTTTCCACTGGCTTAGGCAGGGCGCACAGGTAGAATTGGATCTCCTAGAACGGATCTACCGTTTAATTTGCATTGCCCGATGCACCCTCACTTGTTAAGTCACCACTAAATATATAAGGAGGCTAATTCTCTATCCCGTACGAGCGAATATAGGTAGGTAGGTATCTTACCCATGTACCTAGGCCGGGTAGAATTCAGGAAGACCCCGGTCTCAAAAGAGCTTGGCACTTTCAGCTGAAGGACTGACGTCAGATACGGTCGCTGTCAGTGAGGCTAGCGGAAGGGGGCTGTGTCAGTGCGAACATTCTGAAGGAAGCCATATTACAATCTTACCTAGGTACCTACTTATAAGACTTGACAACATCCCATCTATCATCCAATTCTCATGGGGTATCCTAAGTCCTCCTATAACCGTATAATAAAGAGATAATATCAATTCTAAAGACAAAATAAAATCGCCATCATCATGGGCAACCCAGCAGAAGCAGACTTCGCGACTGATGGCGGGGTAGCACCGCCACCATACAGCACAGTGGATACCGGCGCACAACGGGCATCATATCCCCCGGCGCCGTCGTACGAAGCAGTACCCGGAGCCGCCAGCAGCAGCACAAGCGCCAGCGGCATCTCAGGCGTAAACAAGAGATTTCCACAATCGATAAACGCATACTTCCAAAAGGCAGGCTTTTCCAAGACTTTTCACCTGGGCGAGCATGCCGACCAGCCGCTCTTTGCGGTCACCATGCACTCCGGGCTCACCAGCAAGCCGCTGCTGGAACTCCACTCAGGGCCGAAGGACTCGGACCCGATTATCGCCACGGCGAATAATGAGAAAAGGTGGAGCAGCGGCAGAACTACCGTGGTTCAGATCCTCCCTGCGGCCCTCCCCTCTTTAGGCGGTGCCGATACGGCATCGGGCTCCGGCCCGGCGCCGTCGCAAGAGCTCGAAAAGATCATCATGAAGCAAACAAATATCTTGAAGAACGTCACATACCCATTTTCCGTCGAGGTAGGCCTAGGCAAGGACCTGCGCGTCGAGAACTTCGAGTGGCGGAGTAGTAGAGGCGGCGAGGTTCAGGGGCTAGACAAATACACGCGAGGACACAAGCTAGTGCGGCTGGGTAGCGAGGGAACAGGCCAAGGCGGCGAGCGCTCGACGCGGGCCGCGAATGTCACCAGCGATGGGAAAGAAGTCGTCGCCGTCTTCGCGCAGAATACCGGTTGGAGCATGAACAAAGTCTTCAAGTTCCAGTTCCTCGAGAGCGGCGCTACGGGCGTGCTGGGCGACCGGTTTGCTCTCGTCGCGCTCATGTCCGCTCTGAAGATCTGGTATATGGAGTACTTAGCCCAGCAGTCTAACGCTGGCGCAGGGGCTTGATTGAATGAAAGGAAAAGAGAAGAAATTTGTAATTGTTTAGGTTGCCTAAGATATCCCATATTCTGCATCGGAATACGCAAGTTATGCCAACACGTCTTTCCTGAGTCTCAATACCGCGTTTGCGTTATTTTATGTAGCCAACGGAACGTCACCTGGCTCCTCTTAGGGCTTTCCGGTGACTATCTGTCATTTTAATAGTTTGCTTTATATGACCTTTATGTAAAGAAAACATGGAGAAAAGCAGCGAAGCCAGAAAATACGGTAACTTAGATATTTCGTTCTACCACGATCATATCCCTTGCGTGAGCTTATGCAGCCGCTTCATTGCTTAACTACCTAAGGCTTTCGTTCTATTTCACCGATTCCTATGCCTACTCGCTCTGCGAGCAACCAGAGACGAATTTGGTTCGCCACGAATTGGTCAGTTTCTGTCCAAAATGGCCACTCTTTACTCGGATCAGTCTAAGATGTCTTGATCCATCGGAAAACCCGCTTATCTACCAGAACCTTATAAAGCCCAATCTTCCAAAGGTTTCGAGCGTTAGATGTTTCACCCATAGGTTCAATATCTGACATTGAGAACTTGACGATCCTGCCTTTTGAGGAGGAGGATATAGTAGAAGGCATGGGTCAGCCCTCGACTGGTGGAATAAGGGGCACAACGTGTTGTTCGAGATAGAAATATCCGTGATTCCGGTCGCAAATCTGAGGATATTTCTACCAGATAGCTTTTAGACTCTATAATTACATGGTTTATATATGATTCTCGGAATTTCTTACTTTATCTTGAGGACTACCACCCAACACATCTCTAAATACGACAATACCTATGCAGTTGGCTTTTGGGGTTGTGTTGCCGCCAACTTGCATGATTATTCTAGGTCTGAGGGCTATTAATTGCTTCTGTAATGTAATACAGTGGTTGGCAGGTAGGTGTGATTTTGTTGGTTCTGTCCCAATCCTTCACGGGTTATTGCATTGATGTAATCTGTCCTAAAGATTATAGGTTAGTTATAAGATACCTAGCTAGGTACCTAGGTACGTATATTGTTTTAACAGTCTTATTAGCTAAAGTTACATCTCTACCTAATTGTGTTATAATTGGATTTAATTGGCTCTTGCGACTATAATAGCATAGCTATAGCCCCAGCAAAATACATAATACTACCGTATACTAAGATTCGACGGCGTGTTCTTCATGATGTGACCGGTGCTGGTTCCGAATACCGAAGAGCGGTCTGCCACCAGTGCAGTCGATTACGATTGGTTAGGGTTTGGTGTGACGGATTGATTGAACGTTCTCGCAGTTTTTAGACATTATATGTTCATCCCCGGAAAGTCGGCAATGAGGATTGGTTCGTGTTACGACTAACTGCATGGCCAACGGTGTATTCGGAGGGTAGTATTTGTGCTGCCTTGAGGACCTTGCATACAGATGTAACCGGTAATGATGTAATGGTGAATTAGCAATGAAACAAAAAAGTCAAATACCGAATTCACTCAAGCCGTTAAAATCGTGAAAGAGCCGTGAAAGTAATAGTAGGTAAATGAAGCTGATATTTGAACTAATGGCTAGCTATGGAAGCAATGAGATAAGGCGAAACTGCTACAGAAATATATGTACATATGTATGGTTGGCTTAGTATGATTTGATTGACAATTTTGCTTGCTTGCAGTTAGCTTGGGCCATGAAACTGTACAGTAGTTCGCTAACGGTCGCTCGGTAATTAAGTACTAGTCCGGCTTTTAATAGGAATCTTGGAAGTAGCAGTACATGGTCATGACCCTGTATCACTCTTCGTAACTGCCAGCTCAGCGTACGCGTAAGCACGTGCTCTCGTACCAGTACTCGGCTTGCCATAAAATATGGGGATTCCCTCTAGGAAAAGGGGGCTGTTAGGAGGCTGAAGCATCGCTCCAGCGACTATCAATGACATATTCAGTAATGTGCCAAGCCACGCAGCCAATCCCTTCGCCTCAGCTCCTATTTCTCTAAGGCTCGGCAGTCTCCAGCCCTAAAAGAAACGCGCGTGCGCAATTCCTCTTTTCCTTGTCCCCTTTCCCTCGCTCGATCCTACATCACTTTTTTTTTTCTTCCTCTTTTTGCTTTTTGAATTCTCTCTTCCCTCTCTCTCGTTATTATATTTTCCGATCATGGCGATATGGCGACCCGCATAAGATTCGCTCCGAACCGCGTGGTCTTATCGGGGATCGCCGTGCTTCTTGCGCTATTCGTCCTTTTTCATTCCTTTGAACCTCGGAAGCGCGCCTGGTCATGCAAGACGCTATCTTCCTGCCTGGGCGGTAACCACCCGCCCACGTACAAGCACTGGGATGGCGTGCCGTTAGATTTTGCCGTCGGCAAGAGCGAGAAGACATTAAGTGATGGAACCGTGTTTTATCACCAACGCATAGTCAACACGAACCCGGATGTCTTGATCCAGGTCCTGACCAGGGATGCGCACTCCTGGAGCGCTGATTTCCGGTCCACACCGCGCACGGTGTACGACTTCGTTGATATGATCGTGTCCACAGACTTGGACCTGACGCGGGTATCGCTGGGACTCATGACAGCGACACACGAGGAGTTCGAAGCCGCCAAGGATGCAGTCATGCCATTACCGTTTGCGCGTGTAGCACTGTTCTATCGCGAGAACGACGGTGGCGGGGCCGCGGCGGAAATCCCCTACGAGGACCGGCACCGGGACGAGGTGCAGCGTAAACGGCGCGGAGCCATCGCCGCCGCCCGCAACTACCTGATGGCACGCAGCTTGCAAGACGAGAAGCACGTGATCTGGGTCGACGCCGACATCGTCGATTTCTCCAAGGGCGTGGTACAGAAGATGATCGAGCACGCCGAAAAGCGTGATGATGTAGGTATCGTCACGGCGCTCTGCAAGCAAACCATCACGCCGAATTACGACAAGAATGCCTGGTCGATAAATAGGCAGGTACCCCTGCTCATGGGTCCCGTCGGAGACGGCGATATGAAGAATGCTGCGGATAAGCTCGTCGAGACCAGGACGTACATCGACGAACTTATCAAGGGAACCAATGACGACGATCTCCTGCCTCTGGATAGCGTGGGAGGTACGATTCTGTACATAAAAGCGAGCGTGGTGCGGCAGGGCATCAACTTCCCTACGTCTTACGTCGTTGGCACGACGTGGTCCCACGAAGGTTGGGTCGGCATCGAGTCCGAGGGCATATGCTACATGTTGAATCAGCTCGACGGTGGAGGAGGATGTTTCGTACTAGGTGGTAGTCATCACGTGAGGCATGCCGACTGGAGTTGAAAGGGACATGGCATTTGATTATCGCATATGCATCAGTTATTCTTTTTGATGCGGTTGATACCCCGAGAAGGCCCCGGGCCTTATATACTTGACGTCACGATGAAGTTCGTTCTGAATAGAGCATCTTTTTACCCGGCAAGGCGCTTTCATTCCTGGACTCATCATGCATAGCATAGCATAGCATAGCCTTGTTTGGGTTCCTGCATGGCATACGGGGCTGGGATTTGATACCTACCTATATAGACTTTGGGGGCATACAGTTAGTAAAGCCAGGTCGAAATTGGCGTGGCATAAGAGCCGTCGCCGTTTCAGACTACCTACACAATATCATAGCCCGTGCGGGTATATAAACTTAACATATACTTTCATAGGTATTCGCTCGTGTCCCATCGATATGACATCCTTGTGTCGTAGCATCCTGATCTCTCGACTTATATTGACTCCAGTTATTCTTTCCGGTGTCAGCGGAATACTCAATGTTGAACTCTTTCGGCTTCTCTTCTCTATATCACTGTATCTAATAACCATGAGCTACCTGCGCTGGTTGATGCTGTGCTGACGAAGCCTAAGATACTTGAGCAAGTTCGAGCATTCCTATAAATGCGCCTGCCTAGTGCTTGGCATATATGGTCCATAATGTTCAGAGGATATCATTACTGATATCTAACGTGATGACTGATTCGTATCATTACTCTCCCCAACTATTATTTACATTCTCAACTAGATATTGCGATAAAATTCGTGAGGATTTTCTGAGGCTCTGCGGCCCGCAATAAATAGTGTCGTGGTAGGCCCACTTGATGAAGCAAATCTCTTCTCTTGAGTGACGATCCATGCGGCTAAAATATAGCATCCAGAAGTCGGCAGGGAGTAACCCAGGGAAAATATTTCCATTGTCAATAATCTATCGTGAAATAATGTCCACTAACAGGTAAGGAACAAAACATGGCAGAAATAGGTACGCTTATTTAGGGAAATTGAAACCAAAAAAAAGAAAATGAACTGAAAATTTTTAGCTTCACTCCGTTTCGATCAGAGGTCCTCCGGGTTATGAGCCCGGCGCGCTTCCACTGCGCCATGAAGCTTTAACAGAGCCAATCCACACGACGTGGGTTGGATAAATGTCATGGCGTTACAATAACCTATAAGCTGCTTGTTGGCCTATGACTCACATCCGAAGTTTCCACTTGTGGGCCTAACGGTATAATTCTGACTGTATTTCTTCGGGATTTTAACTAATCTCCGTGCACTGTCACTTTCCCGGCTTGGTTTGCTGATGGCATTCTTGCGATCCTCTGTCCTTGATATTGAACGAATGTCGTGGTGCAGACGCTTTGACTAGGAGAGTGATAGCGCTAAAGACAGCGCCAGAAAGGGTTTGTCATTATGATGCTAATAGCGCGTCTAAATCTAATAATTAACGAAAGAAATAGAATATACTATGTTGTCTATAGAATATTGTCGTGAATGTTACATAAGTAGTTTTGCGAACCGGGACTGGATATATTGCGAGTCGTGATCTCCAAGTGAGTTTGTCTAAGGCTTTAGAAAACAGCTTTGAGATGTCTGCATAACGGCTATGTTATTAGAATTTGTTGATAGTCATGGCATGAAAGTAAATCGAAGCGTATAGGTCGTTTTGAGATACGCTTTCTTGTCATTCAGACAGCAAAGCCGAATCCAAATTTTGGGTTTCAAAGTATCATGTTAACGGAACTTCCCTAGCAAAGTTTTCCTTCTTGCCTTAACTTACTCTGTCCTGTCTTTACGATTCCGTACCTAGGTTTATGGATATTATATTAACTAGGATAAACCGCATACGACAACTTTAAAACCTTTCCCAGCTGGCTTAGAGATTTCTACATTTCTTATAAATTATGTTATATAACACCTTCCTGAGCCAGATGCTCATCCTCTCATGATTAAAACCCAGATTGTCTGATTGTCTACCGACACTATAATACATACCAAATTCCCCGGACGCAGAAGTCCTTCCTTCATGACTCGAATCCCAGTGTAACAATTTGTCTGCTCCTTTGGGAGGTAGTGATGACTGCCCCTAAGGCTTGTAAAGGTGGAAACATTAGGTACCTAGGTAGTGATTGTTAACATTACTCTATCTATAATATTCTACGTCGTGCTCATTTTGACTATGCTATGCTATGTTATACTTGATGGAAAAATATCGGCTATAACAACATACAATGAACATCACACAATACAATTGTTTATGCCAAGGGATACATATGTACGCTATCTAACTGGTTGATACTAGGCCGCACGTCTATGGGGCCAAGGACACTTAGGGTAAAGCTAACCTATCAGGTAACAAAAAAATAGTTATAGTAATTGAGGCCCCGCCGAGGATTGAACTCAGGTCTCAGGAATTTTCTCGTCAAAATCCTGCGTGCTAACCACTACACTACGCGGCCAATCAGCCTCCAGTAAACGTATCAGGTGGAGGTGCGCAGAAATCATTTTCTCAAAACTATAAACGATTAATGAAATTTGGGGCTAGAAGATAGGTCGTTCTTAATAATATCAACAGCACATATTGAAAAGCTTCCTCGCCTACATCTCCCTAAAATTCTGTAAACCTCAGCTCGAAGGTTCTTATAGAGGGTGATATTTCAGGTTCATTTGCGGCCTGAATCAGCTTCCGAGAAACAGACTAATCAGAAGTCGATTTTGTTCCGTTAGAGGTTTAGATGGGAACTTGCAGTAGTCTCTAATATTTCATACTAACGGGACGTCGTTTCGTATTGCGAAAGTGAACTAATCGAGTGTCAGAATTAGAAAAAAAGCAAGTGATCCTATCGACCATCATCTGATGAATGAGTACTATGTATAAAATATTATAGCTATCGTACGAGGCATATATGTGACAATATACACCTGATCCCTTAGCATTAGTTATTATCCACCGCCTGGACAATCGCTCCTTTCGGGCCCTGATCCAAATCATTCAATGCCCTCATATCATCTTCATCAAGCCCAAAGTCGTAGACATCCGCGTTTGTCCTGATCCGGTCCGGGTCATCACTCTTCGGCAATGGGACCCAATTCTTCTGCAAGCAGTATCTGATCAAGACCTGGTTTGGCGTGACGCCGTGCTTCCTCGCAATACTCACGAGCGTCTCGTCCTCGGATTTTGTATTGCGCACCAGAGGACAGTATGCTTCGACTATGATGCCGTGCTGCTCGCAGAATTGCACGATTTCCTTTTGTTGGCACCATGGATGTAACTTATTCTGTGTTAACTATACGAATTATCGGAGTAGACTGGCTACTCGATTTTAAGAAAGGAAAAAAAAAGGGGAGAGGAATGAGGTTGGAACATGCTTACTTCGATCTGATCAACATGTGGTGGCCAAACCTTCGCCACAGCTTTCAACTCCTCAATATGTCGAATCCCAAAATTGCTAACGCCTATACTCTTCGCCCTCCCCTCGTCATACAGCCTCTCCAGTACCTGCCAGAGCAACCGCCTCCCTTCGCTCCCGGAGTCGGGATTATGGATTAGGAATAAGTCCACATACCCATCGTTCCGCGGGTCCAATTTCCTTATGCTCTCCACGCACTTCTGATAAGTCTCATCCGCGGAGCCGGCAGGGCTGAGGACCTTGGTCGTGAGGAAGACGTCCTGACGAGATAGACCAGAGCGCTGAACGGCTTGCCCCACTTCCGCCTCGTTGCCGTAGAGCTGCGCCGTGTCTATGTGGCGGTAGCCGTTCTTGAGGGCGGTTAGGCATGACTGCACGCATACTTCTGGTGGGGAATTATACACGCCGAAGCCGAGCTGTGAGATCCGGTGTGGACCGTAGAGTGTGCTTGTGCGTGTTATAGATTTTTCAGCCATGATTTCGTGTGCTGGAAGTCCAAGTTGCTAGGTGCGATGTGAGAAGTGCACGAGATTCCGACCGTAGAGAGATGACCTCGTAAGAAGTTGGATGAAACTTTCAAGTAATCTTATAATATTAAGTAATCGAGTGTCACCATTTAGACATTTAACTTTGTAAATTTAAGGAATGATGATGAAATTTCCAGTTCAATATCTTGGAGCTCCGAGTTTTTATCGAAGACTTCCCTCACGGAATCGTACTCGTATCTGAGTAGCAAAAGCTGATATAAATATAAAATGGCATTGATGGAGTATTTAATCCTCATTCCGCATAGCCTATATGCGCATAAATATCAGCAATGAGAGTGTAGGAGTTATGGTAGAAGTTGTGGTTGTCTCCAAACCTTCATGCAGAATTCTATTCTCAACAAGCCGGACTACGCACATATAAAATACCAATTGGTGCAAAACAGACGAATACAAGTACTCGATTCTATAAACCATCATAATTCGTCATCCTTAATTCACCCATCGAACCATACTGAATTGCATCAGTAGACAGAAGAGTCTTGGCACGCCTGTCACAGTAGCACCAAGGCGTCATACGCCACACCCTCCCGTCCGCAAAACGTGCCCTGGGTACCTCCAATGTGACTGAAACCACTCCATCCGTTCCAATTACCGGCATAGCATATATATTAAACACCCTTTAGCTCGCTCATCACGGGAACGGGAGCGGCAGCGGTTCTTACCTTAGTTCTCTGGGGAGAATGAATGGACGGGGAAATTCTATCTCTACTACTACCCGGCGCTCGGGAACACGGATAAGTGCTAAGCGAGCGAGCCGCACGAAAAAGGCCCGGAACGCAAATGATAGGTCGGAACGGACGACATCTACGTTTTCCTTCCTTCCTTTTCCTTAATTTCCTATTTTATTTTTCTTCATATGAAATAAAATATCAATTCTATATTTTTCTTTCCTCATCTCAATCACTATGCTCAATTAAATCTCGGAAAGTTGCGCAATATATTTCTTCATATATTCACAGTGCACGGGAATGCCATCCCATGCATTCTGTCCCAGACTAGCCTAGCCCGGCAAATCGTAAGCCATCCTGCGAGGACACCCGACATGTCATGACACTCCTATTCCAGTCCAGTTTTATCTTACGGAACATTAAAAAAAAGGGTGCCTCTATTATCATCATCAAGAAAAAGAAAAAGAAATCAATCCCAAGAACTCCCCAAAATCACTTTGTCTATTCCTTCAGTCCCAAATATGCTCGCTCCATGAAGCCATGGTGAACCGAGCCAAGTTTTATTTTCAATTCACCGCTTAGGTGAGCGTGTAACCACCGTCGACGCGGAGGTCAGCGCCAGTCACGTACTGGCTGGCGTCCGATAGCAGGAAGGTCACGGGACCCATGAGGTCGACGGGCTGACCCATCTTACCCTGGGGAATGAGGGAAGTCCACTGCTTCTTGAGATCTGGTTTCTCCTCGAGTATCTTCTCGGTGCTAGTTTGCGCGCGCTTATGTTAGCCATTTGTCATGCTCGACTAAGCGGGTAATTAAAATGTGAAAGGAATTTTACTTACAGAGCAGTCAGCATATAACCGGGCGAGATGCAGTTCACGCGGATACCGGCGTGAGCCCATTCGACAGCGAGTGAGGCGGCCATGTGTCGGACAGCGGCCTTGGCGCTGTTGTAGGGTCTGGATGGAAATTGTTAGCGTCACGTGTTACGATATATCTTACGGCGGTCGGATTGAACGGCAACTTACGCTTGAGGCTGAGGAACGTTGACGATGGCACCGGACATACTTCCGATGAACACCATGCTACCGGGGCTCTTGCGCGCCATCAAGTGCTTGGCGACGGTGATGGCGAAAAGGTATGTGCCATCCACGTTGACGCTCCACAGTTTACGCATGCGGTCGATCGGGTAGTCGACAGCATTGTAGTTTTCGGTGAAACCGGCGCTAGTAACGAGGTGGTCGATCTTGCCGTGTTGCTGGATGATCTCGTCGATGCAGCCTTGCACTGAGTCGGCATCGGACACGTCGGCGTAGTGGGCCGTGACCTTGGGCACTCTAGTAGCACCGGGGTTCTCCTTGCGGAATACCTCGACCAACTCACCGGCTTGGCGCTCGGCTTCTTCTTCTGTTTGGGGGTGGGTAGTCGTCAGCAGCCGTCTCCATCTATATGATACACCGCAAATCCGCAATTGGCGGTGGAATTGCAAGGTGGGTTGTGCGGAGCCAAGCGAGATGACGATATAAGGGTCGGTCAAGCGAGGATCGGCAACAACTTGTGGGAGAGGTGGTGGAAAATTGTTGAGAATGTGACTTACTATTCATGTCGACAATTGCTAAGTTGGCACCGCTAATAACCATGCCTTGACCCATGACGAGTCCGAGACCTCGAGCACCACCGGTAACCACACCGACCTTGCCCTCTAGCGAGAACGATGCGAGGGTCCGCTTCATGTGAAAGCCACCACGGCCCTGGACGGGGGTGGAGGAAGGGAGGGCGTCCTCCTCAGGGTACTCGACGGTAATACTATCGTCTGTACGAGCGAATGCACCGGGTGGGGGTGCGGGATGCTTCTTGTCCTTATTGTCGGCATTGTTTAAGGGATTGTTGTTGTTGTGTAGATAGGCGGCACCGGCAGGGAGAGTAGCTCGAGGAGCAGCGGCTCTGCTGGCGGAGGCGGCAGCTCTCGCAGAGGCGCGTACTAGATTTCGGGACAGCATTGTAGGTAATTGGTGTGTGGATGAGGATTTTAGGTAGAGGGCGGGATGAAGAGAGGGATTAATGTATTCTCGACACTAAATACGGCTGCGGATCTAGTAGAAAGGGCGAGGAAGAGATATATGGGATGTGTGAATACTAATAGGGAGGAAAGAGGTATAAAGATGTGAGAATGTCGGCGATTTATGTGAATTGAGAGTATGTTATGTGAGCTGTGAAAAAGAGCTTCAGATTGCACACGAGTTGCGCAAATCAACGGAATTGGACAATGGTAGAAAATGGCAATGACGTATGCGAGTTGTCTATCGTCAAATAGAGCTCTATACCGCTTTTAGATGGGAATGAGAATCAATGATGAATCACAATTCTCCTGTGCACTTTGGATTCCTCGAGGTTTTTGTAGGAGGTGAGGGAGAAAAAAGAAGAATGAAAAAGGAGTCTGAATAGTAGGAGAGGTATTGGCAAGTGACCTGGGAAACACGAGGGAAAAACTAAACCACCGCCCAAATGGTCAGGGGACCGAAAAACTCACGATCTTCCTTGGACTGCTCACTAACAATTATCATTTTTTTTCTTAGCTGCGAGGTCTTGGGAAAAGGTCTCCAGCTTTCTGACGATCCATTCTGCTCCTAGCACCTGCAGCACCTGTAGCACCCAGGTCGAAGCTTCCTAGCTCCTTACCGGTTAGTGGACCGCCCCTCCCACATCCTTCCCCTCGGCGTCCCTCTACCGTAGGTACATGTAAGACATAGTGTACCTGTGAAGGTAGGTACCGCCCACAATCACATTATGGAGGGTTGGAGGGGTAGTACGATTAAGTTTAGGTGATGGGTATCAGCGGTTTCTGTAAGGCCCAATCTAGACTTATTCAGGACGGCAAGCTGGACTTGCCTAGAACCGGGTCCATCATGCTTGTCTGCTTCCTTCGAAGCTTTATTATCTGGTGATATACGAATGTTTTGTCGATACACACACATGTATTCATCACGTAGGATGCATACATACCGTACATTCAACACACCATACCTAAGGTATGTACATCATTATATGTACCGTTCCTACCGTCAGGTGCTACGACATACAACCAATATTCCTCGTACAAAGTACACCGAAAGACGAAGCGAGACAAAGTAGCCACCGCCAAACAATTGGAAATAGTTTGACAGCCAATGCAGAGCTTCGAAGCCCGGCATGTGGGCAAAAGCCCAGATCATTCTGTGTCCCAAGTCTTCAGCTTCCCTGCAAGGGTGCCGCAAAACCGGCCCCGCAATACCCGGAAACTCGAATGCTTAAAACAAAAAAACGCATCCATCAGGGAATGGGGAACCAACTGGCCTTCTTGCCCATGTCGTACACGTAGCTGCTATACCCCTTCCGCCCATATCGGAAGCGGGAATCATCTTCGTGGGATTTGCTGTCGCTAATTTTACCTATCCATGCCCAGCCTGCCTAGGTGGCCTATCTCTACGTATAATACCGACCTTACATACATCCATGCCTACCTTACGACTCTGGCTGGCCATCTGGCAAAGAGTGACAATCTTCCCATCCGCGACCGCAGCAAGCTTATGCCCATACCCACTCCGTAGATCGATGTACTCTTCGAGCCTAGTCAGTGCTTGGGAAAATCCCAACAGCGCAGCACGATAGCATCATTCATTTATCTCTTACTCACCCACGCACCTACCGAACTTTTGCTCGCCTGGCTTCGATGCTACCGTGCTAGTCATTTGCATCGTCAATAAGCTACTGCGGACTAAAAGTTCCCCTTAGGGCTAACCCACAGTTCCTAGACTAGCATTACTCAGCCCGGCCAGGGGCATCCGGATTTAACGCTGTAGGAGCATATACATACATGTATGTATGTGATGTACCCAACTACTCCTCCACCTCCGACGTTCCGAAGTCACGATGGTCACTAAGAGCCCCGATGGCCGCGTTTCCCCCAATGTCAGTTTTCTTCTTCCTGCGTGTGCCGTTAGCAAATACGAAGCGTGGGGGTTTTGCTGCCCTACTACCCCAACCTTTAGTTGCGTCTTACGCGAGTCTAAATGCGGGTTTCACGATAGCTTCCAGCGTTATCTGTTATCTACAATGTCTCCCACGCAGCGAAAAAAAACCAAAAAAAAACAAAAACAAAACAAATGTGTCCCCAGATTTTGTTTCTTCTTTTTTCATTTAGGGCTAATACAAGGGACTAAGCGAGTTTCCGAATTACATTATTTTGCTATGGCATATTAATTTGTTGCTGCTCGTTCTCATCGCCCGTTTTTTTTTTCGCGTCTCTCTCGGCCCTAGCTGCGTATTTTCTTCTCCTTCCTACAAGTACCTAGCTCAATGTGCACATTTGGTATGTATCACACACTCAGCCCTTGAAAACAACATTAGAAAAAAAAAAGATCCCGCGATAAGTATCGACCCCGCCCGAAACGCGTGATTGCTTGCGAATCTCTTGCATATGCGTATACACACCACACCCCCTATCCTGAACAAAAGGGAAAAAAACTACACAAAAATCATTGCGCCCTATTAGTAGTATCGTGGGCTAGACAAATCTATGTAGCTGCTGCAAGTTTGGGGCCAGTCGCACGAATAATGGGTATCAACTCGAAGATTATGCCGTTTCAATGTGCTTCCGAGCCTTATTTATGCCTTTCCGAAAACTCCTGCAGTCCTGGTACTACAACAAAGAGAAAGTTGTGATTTGCAATGATAGCCGCCGACGCACCATAACTACTCGGTTTGACGTCGTCTTTTTTTCACCAACACTTTGCGCTGTGTCTTGGTTTCGGTGCTGGATATTTCCTAATCATCCAGTCCGAACATTCGGCGCAGCGCACCGAATTTCTTTTTCTTCCTATGGCTCAGCCCGTCCACAGTCACGTTGTCTCGTTCGTCGTCATAAGCCGCTGGAAGTCCCAGGCTTGTACTTCGTCGGCCATTCATGTCCAGCCTTTGAATAGCTGATGCTGCGCTGCCTTGATCGAGTAGGTTGCCAGCTGAATTCGGACGCTTCATGCCTCCATCCTCAGCAGGGTCACCTAATGGCCAACTGTCATTTCTTCTCACAGATCCCCTCTTCTGGAGTCTTGGGCTAGATGGGCGGTCACTTCGGAGGTCCCTTAACTGATCACTGCTTCGCTCTAGCTTGGTATCACGTCTAGCTGCGCTTTCCATAAGCCCCGAGCGTTGTATTTTACCTGCTGGATCTGCTCTCTTGTTGCGTCTCAAAATCCCCATTAGAGAACTTCGTCTTTCCCTATGCGGAATGTCAGGCATTGATACAGACGTACTAAACCCGCCCCGGCCGGATCGTGACCGTGTAAGTGTGGCGGTTCCGAGCGCTTCGGAGTTGGAGCGTGGTAGTCCCGTACTACCAGCAGGTAGCCGAGCCCGCGGGCTTTGCAGGGGGCTAGGCATCTCATTATCACTCTCGGGCAGCTCTGGCGGATCTTCGTCAACCTCAGGGACGGGAGTAGCTCTTCTGAAACCAGTTGTCCCCGCAGTAGATGAGCGAAGAGTACCTCTTGAGAGTGGACCGGCTTGTGAAGAGGAATTAGGACGAATACTATCTTCGTCACTCGAGTCATCAAAACGACTGCGGAAGTTAGGGAGCCCGCCCTCGTCCTCATCATCAGAGTCGCCGAATCGACTCGATCTCTTGGAATGCTTTGTACCGGTCGCTTTGCTCGACCGACCAAATGATGGGAAATGAATAGATGGGAGGATTCTTTCTTGGCTAGACACGCTACCAGATCGTAAAGTATGTCGCATTGGCGGTGGTGGAGTTCCGCCTACAGGATTACTTGTCAGGCTGTGCCGGAATGCAGAACCAGCTGGGGAAAGAGACCGTAAGCTGAACCGTCCGGAGCCCTTAGTCGCATCGTGAGATTGACCAGAAGATGACGGGCGCATGGAATTACGAAGGAAACCTCCACGCTGCGTGGGGCGATTGCGCTTAAAGCTGCTGTCGCTGGCATCAGATCCGCGACGTTGTAAAGAGGGTTGGTCACTGGGGAGGGCGGTTCGCGGTCTATCGGTAGGTATAGTCTGAGCCGGGGCGGTGGTCTTCTGTGGTTGACTTGATCTTGGGATAGGCGTAGGGTTTTCACGTTGCGCGCTTCGACGTACGGAAGGCTGGTCAACTTGTCCTATCCCTGATTGAGATCTCAATGTTTTTCGCATGCCGTCGACTTGTCCGGGCTTTTCTGCGCGCAAGGACGTACGCATCCGTGACGATGTTGGCGGCGGGCTTACAGACTCATGGCTAGGTTTGGATGCAGGCTCTGTTGGGGCTGTCGAAGGTTGAGGTTTAACTTCAGCTGCCTTCTGCAATTGCTTTGTAGCTTTCTTCTTACCACTACCTCTTCTCGTCACAGTATGCGTGACCTCCTCCTCATCCCCTTGGACGCCAGCCTCTTCCATTGCCTCCCGTTCAAGTTGGCGTCTCTTCTCAGCCGTCAAGCTACGCCAAAACGCCTTTGCCTTCTCCCAGTCATCTTTGTCTTGTGTCGGCTCGGGGGATTTGACAGTGGCTGGGGGCTGTTCATTGACCTGAGGCTGAGACGGTACATTGACATCTCTCGGTACATCTCCAGGCAACTCAGAAAGTTGGGATGATGCAACTTTGTCGATAGGCTTTTCCACTACGGCGTTCAAAGATAGAAATCCGTCTCCCTCAGTATCGGTGAGTTCCTCATATGCATCGCTATATAAACTTGCCGAGTCGTCCGTGGGCTCATCCTCTACTGCTTCCAGTGGAGTGGTTGTAGCAAGCGTAGTTTGTGGTAGTGTTTCGGGCTGGATAGGGTGCACTGCTGCTTTCGGTTCAAAAACAGGGGCAGCAGAAGGGGGAGGGCTGTTAGTGGGTTTGTTTTCAGTCCCTTTCGCCGTAGTTTGACTGTCCCGAGTTGAGTCCGAGGCGTTATCTGGGAAGCTTCCTGGGACGTCAAAGATGCGCTCTACTGATACATTTGTAGCTGAAATGCTCTGTTCTGGAAGTCGTGGGCTAGGCTGTACGACGGTGATTTCGGGAATTTCTTGTGCGGAATTGACGGCCTCTGGCGTCACCGCTTCTGAGCCAGTGGATTTCTGTTCTTCAAGAACGGTTGAATTATTCTGTGAATTATGTTCAGTGTCTGGCTGGGTGATTTGCGTGTTAGGAATGTCCTCTGTATCGCTTGCACCTGCAACACTGTTCAGTAGGTCATCGTCGGAATCAGAGCTCCCGATACTATCAGAAATATAGCCGCTTCCTTCGACAGAGGTCACAACTGGTGGCAATGGTTCCCTAAATCGTGAAATATTTGGTGCGTTCCGTGATGTTTGTGCTTGAGCTAAAATTGGACCTATGGCCTGGTCGCTCGATTGCCCGATAGATAAGTCATCGGGGGTTCCGGCACCGGCAGATGGAGTTGGGTTGGAGGGATGGGATTCGGGTGAAGATGGTATTACGGGCGAATGAGTTGGTTCGTGAGGGCGTACAAGAGGTCGTTCACCAAGTTCCCTAGTTTTCTTTTCCCTCACGCTGCCAAAGCTTGGTAATGCGGGCCGGGGCTTCATGATTTCGTCGTCATCGAGAGTAATTTCTCTCCTTTTGCTCCGTCCAATGTTACTGTACCAATGTCTCTTGGCTTGCTGTGGACTCGGTGGAATAGGCTCATCTGTATCCCCAGCCGGTGCAGACTCCCCTACCACTGTGGCCATGGTTCGGTCATCGAAACTAACGCGGACCGATTTCTTACGAGACACAGTGCCGTCTTCCCTCTGGTGTGGAGAAGCACCGCGGGACCCCGACATATCTGAACTTTTATCTGATGGAGACACTTCTCGAGGGGTTGGGCTGGTACGCTTGAGAGCCGACTTGATAGGCGAGGCTGATCTTGGTAAAGGGGTGTGCCGAACTGTGAGGTTGTCTGAAGGCGACGCTGAGAAATGAGCCTGACGAGCTGGGCTATTTGAATTGGACCGTCGTACATTGCTCCCTTCCCTAGAAAGCTCAACGACTGGCTTGTTTTCTACGAATGCTGTTTTCTTCTCTGCTAAAGTTTCCATTTGGGGTTCGGCTTGATTTGGAGACTTGTTATCTGCCGACTGTTGTCTGGTCGCCTCGCTGGCTTCTTGGGGTGAAAGCTGTGGATTTTCGGGCTGCTCGAAAATAGACTGCCTTGTTGGTACTGCATCTAGTGCATCTATTATTTTCCGAGATGGCCGGACAATGTCATCACTTTGTTCGGCAACTTCCTCTGGCTCTTTTTGCACAACCGATGGTCTCTCCCTTGAAACGGGGCTAGTCGGAGAGTCTGTGCTTGTTGGGTATGAGGAGTACTGAGACTGAATTTGACCCTCGGACCTTGACCTCTGCAGGTCTTGTGATTGTGAAGACTGGCCTCCTTCAGACTCCTCTTGATACTGCCTTGGCCTTTCCGATGTTGTGATGATAGCCTTTACGGCGGGCTCCTCCAATATACGCGATTCTTCCACTGTCGGCGTCGTCTCGAGGATCGGTTGTTCCCGCTTCGGCAGCTCGCGTTCGCCCGTATTAGCATCCACAGTCGTCCCTCTGACTCTCGCGACTGTCCCCTTCGCCAAATGACTAACCTCTTTCTGGGGCCCAGCATATTTTTTCTGCCTAGGTTGTTTCTCCGTTGCTTCCTTACTATAATATTCAACATTGTCCGCCGATACTTTCGGAATCATCCGTCTCGAGTTCGGATCGTATACCATTGGCTGTTCAGACTTTCCACTCCCAACCGAAGACATAGAAGCTCTATTTGATCTTGGCGGCGAGGCAGGCCTTTGGGCAGGTGGGCTGGACAATTGTGGCGCCAGACTAGAAGTGGGAGACGCCGGTGGTGACTGTGCGCGAAATGCGGTGGGGTATGAGAAATTCACTGAGGAGCTTCGGCTATCTGGTCTTTGAGTCGTGGTAATGGACGGAGGTTTCTGAAGTTGGGGTTTGGTGGTCTTCATCGGCGCATCAGATGTCCTTACGTTACTTGGATCACCTGTTGGTTCGGTGTACCATGAAGGATGCCCATTCTTCATCTTCTGAGATGCGGTTCGAAAAACCTGCATTCCTATCGAGGGTGTCGCCGTGCTTGCCGATTTCTTATGACCTGTAGGTATTTGAGGCACCGGCGGCTGTTCATCCGTCGCTTGTACTGAACTAGGTCGATGAGGCGAAGGAGTTCGAAAGGTGCGGTCCGCCATACTTCCCGAGCTGCCCTGTCTTCTCAGTTGCGCCGTGGAATGTGGACGAGCGGCGGCGAGGCCAGGGCTACCTGCCGAAGATACTGAGGCGCTCCGACGAACTGTCCGCTTCGTCTGAACTTCTCCTACATTTGTGGGCGTATGCGGACGCGCTCGCAATGCAGCTGCAGCCGCCGCCGATGATAGCGACCTGCCGGGTTTCTGGTTCGAGGCGGACATGAAGGCTGTTGCGGCAGCTGATGCAGCATTCGGGTTTGCGGTTGCGGAAGTTAGGGGCTGTAAAAACAATTGGAATATGTATTAGCACTTGCAATGCGACTAAAACAGAAACAAAGCATGATGATATGTGTCGGGATCATCGTCATTATGAGTGAATCGTCTATCCAACCCAATGGAGAAACCCGCGTTTCATACCAGCCAACCACGAAGCGCCCCGAAAGACATTTACACTAGTGCCAATGGATGACAAAGAAGCACGACTCGTGCGATCGTGTATTGGGATATAGTACTATAAGACAACACGATGCGACGAGTCGAGAAGAGCAAGAGACAGTGTGAGGAACTACTTACAGGGTTAGGCGGTCGATGCCTTCGAGAGCCGAACATCTTGACTGTGTGACTCGCAGGCTCGAAGCCTGGTTTATTGGCTATAATAGAGGTTGCATGAGTTATAGGTACTGACTACTGCGAAAAATATCTGTTTCAAGCCGCGAAAATAAGTCTATAACTGGCTTTGTGTGGTAGAAGGCGGGAAGATAAGCGAATGTTGAAATGAGTTTTCCCGGCGCGATGAAATGGAACAAAAAAACGATACTGGAGCTTTTCTCAGGGACAGGAATCCTTGCCGAAAGTTTAGAGATATGATGATGACACCAGGGTAGTTGACTAAGCCACACTAGGTAATTATCACTAAAGCCTTAGCGGCCTGCATTAAGCATAGGAGAGTGCCGTCACTGCATCCTCGTGGGGTTGCGGTTGCTTTTTCTCCAGTTCAAACTCCACTACATGCCACTTACCTAGGCTAATACTTACCAATTACATCTACATAATGTTTGTAGGTATGGTATCTACTACATGTATGTATAATCAATCTCATGGTTAACATTGGGATCACTGAAACCATGAACAGGACCAGATTAATCTAATCCAAAATTACAGTCTGATCCGAAACAATCGCCTGCTGAGCCTGCATTGCCTGGCTGCCTGGGTACTTTGCTTCTAACCAGGCTATCAGGGAAGGGAGAGAAGACGACTGTAACTCTACATTAGGTCGCATGCGCAGGGGGCAAATACATGTAAATGAATTAATAGGGTTATTTCCTATTCGAATGCGCATTTAAACTATTGGATACACTTGCCTACATACGTGGATAGCGGGACCCTACTCTATCTACCGTAAACGGCTTGATTGGCTGTGACGTCATTTGACTGGACAACGCGGTCCTACATACATACATACATACGTACATATGTACATACATCGCTTGGATACGTGTACTACCTACCCTACATAGTGCCTACTGTCAGCACTATCTTTTACCTCTAGATATGGACCAGCTAGCTTGAAAGTGCCATAATTATCAGTGTTCCTGACAGATAGCCGCGTACATATGTAGGTGCTATACCATGTCACACAGCAAATGTCAAGCGGGTACTGGCTCATGCGGGATATAGGCAGATCACACGTGCTCCACTATGTTTGGCTCGCCCTACACTAATTCATGATACTTCAGCCACGACTCCTTGTAAAGATTCGATTATTACTTGACGAGCCTTAAGTATTAGAGAGTAAGCATTGGTCTGCGACTTGGAAAGTTTGAACCGATACGATTACAAGGGCAAGACAAGTTAAATAGGAACGAGAAGCACAACGTAAGCAAATCGGTCGACTTATGTGTTGTCATTGGACTCTATGATCTATTTGGTCTATGGGCCTCAAGGCAGATCTATCAATGAATGTGCCTGAGGAGTACTGATCATAGTACCCGGAATGCAGTTCTTGGTGTCCCACGTGTTAGCGTCGAATCTCAATGGTAAATGCCAACTTTCAACCTCGTAAACCATCGCCTACTCTAACCTAAAGAATTGATCCATACCCTATCCCGACTAATAACCTCGAGAGTAAGTTGGAACGAATGAACTAATCTCCACAGGGGGTCATGGGTTAATAGCATTAGGTTTGTAAATAGTGAGAACGCCGATTCGAAGGATCGGCGTAAAGATGAGAAACGACTCTTGCTGTTGGAATAAAATCCAATCGAGGCGACGGATCTGGGTTCCTGAAAGCCCCCGGGGGCTCGACGCGAAAGAGGAATTCCGAAAATACAGGAGTAGAGAGAGCGACGTTGACATTTAGTATCAACACGGCGCTGCTAGAAAATCCGGTCGATCCATGGCAGAGTCATAGCGTTGTCAATGGCCAACGCACTTAATTGTAGGCGCTCCTCCAACGCCGCTTGCGCCTCCACGCGAATGGTCAAGGGCATGAATCGCAGTCGCTACCTCTGTCTCTGGACCGTGGTCTTCGTAGTGGTCCTCGGAATCATAGCCGATTTCTTCTTGATCTTCTTCATGAATTTGACGTTGGTGGAGAGTCTGATCTTCATCGTGATCATCCGGGACAGGTGGGGGCGGGGGAGCTTGCTGTCCAGACGAAGATGTGGTATGACGATCAGAGGTGGTAGAATTATTCTTCGCAGGCGTTTTGCTCGCTTTCTTACCCTTCCGCGACTTCATCTTCGCCTTTTCTAACAATCTTCGGCGCTCGGCTTCTTCTCGACGTCGACGACGATCTTTTATCTCGTATTGTCGAATCAATGCTTCGGGAGGGTGGCCAAAGATGCGCTCGTACTCACAAAATTCGCAGATCCAGATATCCTCCGGCGCCGGTGGGTGAAGATAATTCTGATATTCGGTTTCTCGACGGCGTTGCTTGGCCGCCTGCAAGAGTGAATTACCACGGCGTTTTGACTTCTTCGGAGCCGCATTTGATTGGGGCTTTCCAGCTTCACTGCCCACCGCATTAATTCCTGGTTGCATACCTCCCGATCCGGCCAAAGGAGGTGCGGAATCATTTTGAGTATGACCTCTGACGCTGGTGCCATTGTATTGATCTCGATAATCTGCTGAATGGATAGACCGGTTTAGGTGATGCGAAGGGCCCATGTTAGAAGGTGCTGGGTCAGAACCAGGCCATGAGACAGGATTCTGCGAATCAAACGTGAAGGTAAACTGTGCTGAAGATGTCGGACTAGACTTTGCAGATGTTTCTTGGTGTAGGAGACTAATATTCTCTTGACCTTGGGGTACTTGGAGCTTCTCGGCGCTAGCGATGGCGCTGGAAATAATTCCGGAGTTCTCTCCTATTGTACCGAAATAAAAAAGATTAGCGAATAAGCTTCTTGAATAGCAATGTTATCGTCCAGGAATTGCTATGAAAAGAGGTATGTAGGTATACCACACGATCGACTATCAAGGGCGGGAGTTTCACGTAATTTCAACTTACCTGCAGGCGGCGATGGGTATTGAACACCACCTGGCCTAAGTTTATTAGAGGTCCGACTTCCCCAGTTGCTGTTAGGATCTGACAAAGTTCTTAATGGGCTCCTTCCGTTGCGTGTTCGACCGTACCTACCCCTACCAGGTCCGGAAATCCCTTGCCCACCCGTTGCAGTACCTGCAGCTGGGTAATAAGGCACAGAAGTTGCCCCCGAAGCATCTAAAGACCCTTCATCGCCGCCCGTCGTAGATGACGGCGCTCCTAGTGTACCAAGATCATTCAGCACGTGCGTTCCATTCAAAATGCTCTCACCAGCAGTTGGAATCTTCCTCTTCTTCTTGTTATTGCTATTCTCGAAAGAATCATAACCATCTACAGAAGACGCAGTCGAAGGTGGTGGCTGCGGATTCGGTTGTCGGGGTTGACCCTGGCGCTGAGGGGGACGTATCGCATGCGCTGGAGAACTATGAAGGGGGCGGGAAACGAACCCTCTGCGAGCTTGTCCAGCCAGTGACTGATCTTCGTGCTCCGCATCCACGCCGTTTCTTTGCGGACTGGCTTCTTGTCCCAATGCAGCGGCATTCTCTCGGTGTGCTACACTTGGAGGACCGGCTCCCAATGGCGCCAACTCTTCCTTAGAATTATACGGGTAGACAAACAGAGGCGCTGTAGTCTGAGGTGCCGGAGGGTACTGGATGCTGTCGGCCACATCTGGCGACAATCGTTCGCGTAATCGGCGTTTCGGGAGAGGTCGAATGGGTCGGTCAGGGAACAGCGGGGAGGAAGATTCGGGAGACATGTTCTCTGAATGACCTGCTCGAAAAGCAAGGCGCAAGAATGTTAGCCATAAAGCCCTTAGTAGAGATATGACGCAAGACATGGTAACAAAAGAAATATGAAGCGTCCCTTGACGGTCAAGTGTTGAGTGCGATGGTGTTTGTAAGGTTCAGGCGGCTCTTATGTTTCCATTCGCCTCTCAGAACAGTAACGCAGAAAAATGAAGAATGGCCGGACAACGAAGGACCAAAGACTGGGAACGAGCCCAACCGGTAATCCTCGCCGGTTGTAGAGCGTTTCGGTGTTGAGACTTTTATTTGAGATGTTCCGCACTGGGGAAACGACATACCCATCACATCCCGCTTTTACAATCGTAGCACTGACAGCCCAGCTGCCACTTAAGTACGTTCGTCTTGTTTACTCAAAGCAAATGAGGTAGATTATTTGCGCTTTAAGTTATCGCGGGGCAATCGCAGAGTATTCGAAGGTGGCGAGGATACGGTTTTGTTGAGCTCGTCGAAAAAGGCCTTCTCCTTTCCTACATGTCCATAACCACATTAACATAAAATTCCTAAAATTGTAGTAACCCTATCGAAATCTATTTGCTTTAATTCCAACCCGGAAAGCGCCACTTAGCCCTTCATAAGTACCTAGGTATACATGTTTCTAGGGTGAGGTAGAGGACATCCGGAATGTAATCTGGACGTACAGAAATAATATTCCTGAAGCTGATTGAAGTTGTGAGGTTGGCGGGCTCGGATGACCAATGCAGCTCACGAAGACTCTCCGGGGGGGTCGTTACGTATTCAAGACGGTCTCCTTTCTCGTAGGACAGTGGGCGGGATACGTGATACTTTGAGGAATCGTCATGCAAAGAAGGGATCTTGATGTCGAGACAACGGTATGCAAAGACGTTACGGAAGCAAAAGCAAAGATGTTGTTCGTTGTTGGGACGTTTTTGAACAGAGAAAGAATCAGATGGGTGTTCCTAATAGTCTCGGCAACGTTGAGTAAAGTGGCAGGTACCTACAAGGTGGAAGATCAGTTGTGCTGGCGATATGTAATTGATTGAGGGATGGCAACCCACAGACAACTGCCACAGTGCCACAGAAAAGGGTACAAGCTACGTACCATTACGAAATACAAGGGCCAATCAACCCTGAACTTACCCAATTAGTAATCTGAGTAATGTATCCGATACGGGAACCAACCAACGAGACAGGTTGGCTGAGAGAGATTAGATAATACTGGAGCCACCTTCTTTTATGCAAACACTGTATGCATACCGGACACCAATCCCATTCTATATGTGATCCCAACCTTATTATTTGCCCTCCACATGGGTTTTTTCTAATTCCAATCTAATCGTCTTTTACATACACATTCATCCAATCCATCATTTTCTTTTCTTTTCGTTCCAAGTTATGTAATACCGTAGCTCAATCTAGCTCGAGTCATTATTTATTCAATCCCAAAGTATCCAAACTACCTAGGTATCATCTAGATGCCTTATTCTCTATTATAATCTATTTTTGATGCGATTGCAACACGTATGACCAATACATACATCCACATCGTCATCTCAGTCCCTGTGCAGTTCTATGTAATTCAAGGTGACAATTATCGATACCTAATCATTCCATGTGCTAATCGGGCAAAATACGGTATGAAGAATGCAATACTCATACGTTGCCCCGCGCTCGAACTCGAGGAAATTGTGGGCAAATGATGAAATTAGGACGGACCGATGGAACCCCGACACAGAGCCGGATCAATTGGGGGGGGGGATCAAAGCTTTGAAGGATTAACCCGAAAAAGAAAAAAAATAGAGCTGCACAGGTGCCGGGGTCCCTTCTGGATAAGGTTTGGACTGTCGCTGGTCGCGAGTCTCTGCCCGCGCCGAGCGAGGGCCAGCTGCTAGGAACAATACCTACACTAATAGTACAATGTTGCTCTCCAAAAAAGTGACCCTCTTGTTCGCCTTTACCAACGTCCTCTCCCCCTCTATTATTTTTGTCTGTACAAGCTATCGCAACCTTTTACGACTATCGAATTCAGTCATGAGAGTCTTAAAAGTCTATTTTCAAGCTTTTTATCCTCTCTTGTCTGACTTCGCGTAACGAGAATTCCTCCAAGAGCTCCTTTGCGGTCGCTCTGGGAGCATCTTCTGGTCTTCACGCCCTCTTCCAACCACCTCCGCTTCTCATAACCTTTGTCGCGACCAATCACTTGCAACCTTCCTCATTCTCTACTCAGAACTAAGAGACTCTTTCCCAATTTTATTCTGTAACTAGATCTTCGCCGAGTTTAACCCTCGTCCCGTATTCAAAACCCCTCCTCGATCTCATTTTGACAAGTCGCCTGCCTACGCTACAAGCGATGGCCGGTGCTTCCCCGACCAGACGCTCTTCTCGCGCGCGAATCACCCAATCCCAATCAAATAATTCCTCTAGCGCTTCTAGTTCATCTGGTCGTGCCGAACGAAGCACAAGAGCGTTTACCAAAACTGGCTCTCCTCAAAAGTCGACTGGCAGTGGGTCTCTGTCCTCAGAACCACCTGAGGATTCGACTACAACGAACGACGACACCATCCTCCGCCGACGAAGCACGCGTGGCAAAGAAGACGAGCGCGAAAAGCATACCAAGATAGATTTACTCGACATGATGCCTGCTGGTGACGAAAATCAAGAGGACGATGAGGCCGTCCGGTGTATTTGTGGTCATGACGAATACCCAGGGCCACCACCCTTCGACGAGGACTCGAAGCACGGCTTAAAAGATGCAATTGACCACGAACGAATCTTTGCTATCGAAGTCACAGATGATATGGCTGGCTTTTATGTACAATGCGAGGTCTGCAACACCTGGCAGCACGGCGCTTGTGTTGGCTTTGCCGAAGAATCCAATCCCGAGGATGTCCAATACTTTTGCGAAAAGTGTCGAAAGGACCTACACAAAATATACACAGCAAGCAATGGGTGAGTCGTCGTCATTGAGTCCTAGAAGCAAAATTGAGGCCGGTCGCATTGGTCGGTCCTTCAGCTGCGGCGGAGTGCTGACGGTCGCGCCATTGCCGATCATGCCTCTCCAAATGCGTCTTCTTCCTTTCAGATTCGGCTTGTCTGCGACTTAATTCCCTTTAACTTGTATACTGATATAATGGGGCCTAGACAAAAATATTCGATATTCCTCCCCATCCATCGGTCCTCACGAGCGGCTTCGCGAGCCACTTCTATGGTCAAAGATGGTGCGCAATCTCCTAAAGGCAATTCTGCCAAAAACTCACGCTCTTCAGCCAACGCGCATATCTCGAAACGGCGTTCGACCATGAATAGTCGAGATGCCGCTTATGATGAAGAGGAGCAACTGCGGCGGGCAATTGAAGCAAGCAAGGAAGATGCAATTCCAGAACTCACAGAAGCACCACCGAGGCGCCCTAAGCGAGGCAGAGATGACAGCGAGGAGTAAGGCACTAATGCAGACACCACAGCGTGCCACTGCGGCTAACTAGTCTATAGGAAAGTCGAAGGTATTAAGCGACAACGAACAAATTCCAAATCTCCCTCTCCGAAGACCGAGAGACCTCAATCCCCCCCTCCCGAAGAGTCCGAGGATGAATCGACTCTTCGAAACGGACTGTCTAAAAAGTCTCGAAACGCGGCTCGAAATCAGCGAGAAAAGGCTGAAAGAGACGAGCGTCGCGAAGAGCAAGAACGAAAGCGGGCTGATGCTGCTAACAAGCGAAAGGGCCGTGCTGAACGACGACGAGCCGACGGTAATACCTCAACAATGACATCAAAGGCACAAGAAGACACTGACTCGGGATTAGACTCCGATCCCTCAGACGAGATACCTTTATCGGCTCGCGCTGCAGCAAATAGGATAACAGAATCGGCGCAGCCCCCAGAACCTCCTGTCTCGTCACAGCCTGCTCCAGACACGCCTCCCGCGGTTACAGCTCCCACCAATTCAAATAAGAAAAAGGCAACCAACCACAAGAAGAAAGGCAGGAATCAGTATACTAAAGACCGTGATAATCGCGAACATGACGAATCGCCGGCGAGGTCAGTGTCACGCGATATCACAAGAAACGGGGATGAAAACGGCACATCCCATACGAAGACTTCAGCTCAAGAGGGCACGGGCAAGCAGAGCAAATCGAAGGGCGGCATGAACTCAAGGATCACGATGACGGATATGAAGAGACGAGCCAATAACATCCTGGAATATATAACCAGAACACAGGTCGAGTTGGCAAACGAACCATTGTCGGAACCAGCAGGCGATACACAACAGAACAATACACCCAATGGAACTGCCAACGGTGTCCCTTCAATAAAGGTTAACGGAGACAGTAGCAAGAAGCCCGAAGGTGTCATTACGGTTCCAAATGGCCCGACAACCAACGGCGCCAATAGTGCTTTCCTGGCACTAAAGGAATTCAAGGAAATGTCTTGTATCGAAATGATGGACGTGTTGACTCGAGACCTGGTAAAGTGGCAGCAAGAATTCGCACATTGATGCGATTCTTTCTCTTACCCTTCCAAAAGGTCTACTCTGGCGTTCTTGGTTTGGCCTATGATACATAGGCCTATATCTGCATTGCTCGGCGTTATTTTGTACACACTATGAAGTAAAAGGAATTCTCTTCGAAAGGGATTCCCAGGGTCCTCTTTCTAGAGTTGGTTGTGCTAACAAACAGATTCAAGTGGGTTATTGGTTGTCTTGAGGGAGTCTCGGGCTTAAAAACATGAATCCGAGTATCCGTGGAGATTCATGGTGTGGGTTTGATTTCTGATATTTACAGGTGCGGTGTTGTATCTACAATATACCCCAATAGCTATATCACGGATTCTTTTGTCGTTGTAAATATTAGATACAAATGTACTGTATAATGTTGACATGATTCATATACACTGTCTTGGTGTATGTTCCCCATGCGTGCTCTGCGTGTTCCCCGTACTCGACACAAACAAGTTCCGCTCAGTCTGACTCTCAGCTTTTATACGTAGATCATGTCTCATCTAAAACCATTAAGCTGCCTCTGCCATCTGTCTCTTGGCAGCTTGTCTTGCTTTCCTCGCCTCCTTTTCCCTCTTTTTAGCCTGACTTAAACTCAGGGGTTGCTCTGCACCAGCCAGCGCCTTCACAGCCCAGGCCCGCAAGCTCTCCTCACTCACCTCGTCCAAACCAAAGCGCCCGAGATTCCCCTTGCGCCACTGCTGCACAACCCAATCAGCAGCCTGCTCCTGGCTCGGCACGCCGCCCTTCAAGAGCTTCCCCGTGCGCACAGCAACCGCATCAAGGAACTCGCGCACATCATTCGTAGGCGCGCACAACTCCGCATACATCCTAGGGTCCCGCTGATTCAGCAGAAACAGCAAATAATCAGCGACGGTCTCGGCAGGCACCAGACCGTCCTTCACGCACCCCACGAGCGATAATTTGAGCATGGCCTCGACGTCTCCGACGTACGGCACGAACACCCCAGGCGTATCGACAAGAAAGACGCCCGCGTCCAGCCCCGAAGCGCTGTCCTCCGGTATCACGCGCACCGGCGTGCCGAGCTTGCGCGTGATGCCCGGCTGCGCGCCCGTCTGCGCCGCCTTCGGGAGTCGCATGCCGACGCGCCGTAACGCGTTGAGAAGTGTCGATTTACCTGCGTTCGGCATGCCGACGACGAGAGCGCGCAGCCCCGTCAGCGACTCCGCGGCTACGGCGCGCGTCTTGATCGTGTCGATTAGCTTTTGGATCGAGCGCGGGTTGCGCTCGTCTGTGAATACGACCTCCGTCCTGCCATAGCTTCCTTCTGCGCTACTGCTATTGGTATCGGGTATGCTTATTCCGCCGCGCGAGGAGTGGAAGTTGGTTAGGAGTTGCTTTTGCTTGTCTAGCCATCGGTTCGAGGAGGGGGGTGCGCATAGGTCCGCTTTGGTGTATACGATGACGCGGTCGCGACCTGCGAGCGCGGTTTCTAGGAGCGGGTTCGTCGATGTGAGGGGTACGCGGCTGTCGCGGCATTCGAGGATCAGGCTGATGTTGGAGAGGACTTTGCGCATGGATGCGAGGGCGCCTGCGTGGTGGCCTAGGAAGTAGGAGCGTGTTATTGAGGGCGAAACCTCGAAGACGGCGCGGGGGACGAAGCCGCTGCTACCGCTTGCTGAGGTTATGGCGGTTTTTAGAGGGGCCGCCATTTTGTTGGCTTTAGGGCGGCTTGGAGGATGTAACTATTGAAAGGTGATTTATCATTCTGCGGTTAGGCCCATTAACGCAGTAGAAAACCTCGAACAGCCCTATCGTGCCCCATTGAGCTCGTCGTCGCTGCTAAATTAGTTCAGCCTTATCAGGAAAACTTCATCAGCCTCGTGTGAAGCGGGGCCGGGCGCCCAGGGACCAGAGGGGCCATGACGTAAGGTTGATGGGGACTTTGGAGTAAGTGGGGACTTCCCAATCCGCGCCAAGATGTGGCGTTTCATGGCTACAATAAGGTGTGGCTGCTAAATTCAGAAACCCCTATTCGACTACCCCTGACTCCGACGAGGCGACTTCATGAGAATCAAGCCTGCCATCTCTTCATGCTCAATCCTCTGCCACCACTAGTGTTCCAATTCCCTCTTGATCGAAGAAAAAAGGGGATAAAGAGATCTTTACCTTAAATCGGATGGAGTTTTAATATACCTTAAATAAACCCTACGAATCTACAATTTCATAGCTACTGAGCATCGATATCAATCTTTACGAATTATTGATAACTACCTAATGACCAGAAGTCAGGCAGAACCTATAGTCCTAAGAATATGCTAAAGGTAGTACCGTAGCTAAGATTGAATAGGTACAAAGCGCTTTTCTCCTACTCCATTTCGTCTTCATTTGCTGAGCGCAATTTCATTGATTTATATCTTAGGGGTAATTTTCGTATTCATCGCAATAGTTGCAATATGCCCAATAGGAGTCATATTTATGAATTGCTTTTACCCAGTAAGCGCGGTCATCATCTCCTAACGGTTCCTCGCAACCACCGCACTTGAGAGGAGGGGAAGAGGACCAATTAGGCGAAGTGCTGACCTCGACAAATCCGTTGATGAGATCTTGGTAGAACTCCGGGATTGTCTTGCATTGGGATCGAAAGGTGCCGTTGCAGAAGATCCAATAATTGGTCTGGACAACAAATTTGGCGAAAGAGGATTTGGCCCAGTCGTAGTCAAACCGATAGGCTAATTCAACACCTTTGAAAAAGCCCGTATACTCTGAGGAGGTTGCTTCCGCATCTTTTGCACGCTTGGATCCTGGAACATAATAGTGCATTGTGCATTCGACTTTAGCATCCAGCACTGCTTTCAACTTCTCTGCGGCATGAACTCGAGCATCTTCCAAGCAGAAGAAATCGGCAATGCGGTAAAATTCGAGGTAATTCTCATAGATATCGTCTTCTTCGGTAAAGTCTGTGTCGTCGAATTCTAGAAGAGGGTCAGCCATGACGCGTCAAGTTTAAACAAAGAGACAATCATACCATGCGAATAGATCCAGGTGAGAATCCAGTTAACGTGCTTGGGATCTTGTTCACGAATGACTACCTTGCCGCATTCTGATTCCTGTACATTAAATTAGGACTGCTCATGTTGAAAATTCGTGGACGACTTAATACCGTATTACATACCTTGAATTGACCACATAGGGCTTTCTTGAACCATTCTGAACGCGTGGCGAGTATGAGCTTGTGAACTTTCCAGACGCGGTCACCGCATTCAATGGTAGTGTCCTTCATAAAATCGTCTTCCCAAAGCCTACGTAGATGTTCAAGTTAGCTTTACCAGTGTGTTCAATTCATTGTAGAGCTTACGCACTTCTTATTCTCTCTCTTGAGTAACTCCATTGTTACATCTGTAGGAGTGAGTGATGATAGAAGAGAACGACAACCTAGCGTCGCAAACGCGTTTGCAGATGATGATTTATCTTGTCGGCGTTGTTTGTAAGAGGAAAAAAAGAGCCTAAAAGTTATTAGGACATATGGTTGAGGCTGCTGCCGTTATTGCTGTTGCCATACGCGTCGCGCGTATTTGTCACTATTTATCATATGAGAAGTAGACAACATTTACTGTCTCCAATTTAGCTTCTACTCCTTAAGTCTTCAAAATTCACTAAATCTTTCTTCAGGTTAACTAGGTACCTTTAGAAAGGTACATAGGTACCGAGGCAGCTGCCCCAGTGTCCCAAGGGTTACCGTGGCTAATCGCGCGACGCTACAACGTGAGTACTTGTTTACAGACTCTTTTGAATGTCTTTCGGCGGCCATAAGGGTATTACTAACGGTTTCTCTCGTCCGCGTTTAAGGTAATTGGTAAATGTAGGTGAACATTGTCCGAAAACATTGAGTTCGAGGTGTGGCATGCGATGTTGTACGTGGAGGTAGTGCTTTATTACATCTATCCTTATTTGCTGTCATAGTATTATCTGGAATAACAACAACACCACTTTCCGGAAACTATCTCTTCCCAGAGGCAATGATTTTACAACAAGCTTCACCCCAGGAAGTCTTAATGCATTAGAGGAAACCGGAAAACACCACTAACGCCAACCCCTTGATGGATATACAGATAGGAGAAACCCCCATCTCCTCACGCTTGATTAAAAGGACATACGAGAGAGAAAATCCACGACTTTAGGACGATCCCTCACCATTCCCTTTTACTGTATCAATCAGCCCTTCGAACTTGTCCTTCACCCAATCCCAGGTGTTCTGCCACCACGAGCCGCCACTCTTACTCTTATCATCGTTATCCGGTGGCGGAGTCTGCCCTTCTGGCTTGTCCGCAACGGGATCTACACCAACTGTCGAAGACGGCTTGGGTGCCACAGAGTCCGTCTGCACTGGAAGAATAGACATTGCTTCAGTCGCAACCTCTTCATCAGCTGCTGTTTCAACCGGGACTGGGTCAGCCGGCTCTTCAAGGACAGTATCTGGATCATGAAGGCCAACGATCTTGAGGGGTAGATGCAGCGTTCCATTGTTCGGCATGGCCTTCATACCGACTGAGTCGCAGAGGATATTGTAGACGTTGATATTTTCTATACGCAATTAGCATCTAGTGAAATGGCAGTAATAAGGGAAAAGGGGTTACATACGGAAAATTTCCACCTTGCTGTGAGGTTGGTGAGGGAAGGCAGGTCCGCGGGCAACGAAGATGGCTCTCATCAAAGGATGTTCATGATCGTAACCATGTAGTCCTCTCGGGTGGTAGAGTAGGTTCTTCTCCTTCGCTTCTGCGATATTGAACTCGTCCCGCTTGACGATGGCCCAGCCGGTCTTGGGAACAATCCATAGCGGCGCGATGCGTTTGTTATTGCTGAAATGATAACGCTCCGGCATATTCTTGTTCGTAAGGTATACGTCAAAATTCGGGTTTGACTTCGCCTTTTGGGCAGCTTGCTCGTACAGAAGCTGTAGATCTTCTAGGTTCTTCGGCCGAATGCCGACTAAGGGCCAGCCATCGAGGTGCTCGACCTTGTCCATGTCTACCAAGTCTTCAATCTGAATCATCCGACTAACATCTGTTGTAGCCATGCCGTGATCGGAGACGATGATGACATTGACGATGTTGGTCAGATTCCTCTCCTCGAGACCATGGAATAGTTGATCGAGCATCGTGTCAACCGCACTAATTGTTGATCGGATTTCGGTGCTGTTAGGGCCATAGAGATGGCCATCGGCATCGACATTAGGAACATAAGCTGCAATGATTTGCGGTCTTATGTTCCTGGGATCCGCCTCTGGATTCTCCACCCCAGGCTTGTCGAGGAACTCTAGGATTCGGGCGACTTTATTAGGCAACTTCTCCTTTCCGTTATATTTGTCTAAGAAACTTGGTTCCGTGCCCATAATATGCGCCTCACTGCCTGGCCACATGTGGACGGCCGTGCGTACACCTTGTTCCTCGGCTGTGACCCAGAACGGTTCACCACCCCACCACTTCGGGTCCAGACTCCTATTAGGGTCTGTATAGTAGAACTCGGATTTCAAGTCCGGATCCCAAAAGGTGTTACCCACAACACCATGGCTCTCTGGGTATAAGCCGGTCGCGAGTGTGTAATGATTCTATGAAAGTATTAGCTGGTGAACGAGTAGCTAAGACTTAGTAAATGAACTTACCGGGAACGTCACGGATGGGAATGACGGTGTCATATACAGCGGCGACACACCTTCCTTGATGAAAGCATTTAATCGTGGTGTTAGACCCCGATTCAGGAAATCCGCTCGGAACCCATCAAGACTGATAATGAGGGTAGTCGGTAAGAATAGCGCGGTACCGTTACTGACCAATTGAGGAGTAACCCCTTTCTTGCGTAAGGACAGCCTCCAGATGATAAGGCCGATAAAAGCGACGCCAACTATGATGGTGGCGTGTATGAGTAACCATTTCTTCCACCTTCTCCTCTTCGCAGTCTTGGCCTCTGACACTTCTAATAAGCGCTTGCGATCAAGTTCGTCACTATCCTCCCGGTCGCTGCTATCGCCCGTGGAGCTCCCATCTTTGATACCACCTTGTTCCATCTCGTACATAAGCTCTCCGTCTTCGCCATCGCGAGCCTCCTTGAGCAACCGGGCTTTCTTCTCCTTGCGCCTTATCCGTCTATTTCTTCGTTTCTCATCATGTAAGTCTTCGACTGAGCTCCCATTATCATCTATCGCACTCGAGGATCCCGTCAGTTTGTAGCCTCTCAGCATCCGTATGGGATTCGGCAGCGCGAGGTTGCTCCCGCGCCGACTGCTACCTCTTCTTTCGCGCTCCTGCTGGGCCCGCGAATCGATTATCAATTTATCTAATTCCTCCTCCTCCATCAAAACCATGCGATCGCGGGCGCGTAACTCCCTGCTGTTACGCGCGGCAGCTAATAACTCGTCATCTTCGCTATCGGTATCCTGGTCGCTTCGACTGTGTAGCGATACGGCATCGTCGTCGTAGCGGGTGGGAGATAGGAGAGACCCATCCCTCTCGACGTTGGTATTTATTGGTTGGAGAGACATGTCGGTTTGGCACTCTCGTGTACACAAGAATGTGGCGACGCGCTCATTGCCTTGGATGGTTGTCGAGAAGCCCTCGTCAAGTCAAGGAATGATTATAGGATGTATGTAGGGATATGAGATGAGCGGCTATCTGTATTCCGTACCTGGTCTTGCTGGTATGAACTATTGAGATCAAGCCACTGTAGTTGATTAGATTTAACCAATTACATTACAAATGGACGGCACAGGTAGCCACATTTATGGAGGTATCAGCTGGCTCGTGCATGAGACCCGCCGATCGTGTGGCTGCAGGTCATCAGGGTCTCCGGAGTGCCGGGGCTTTCTATTTTTGGTTCTTCTTATCTCTTATCACCGAAATTGATTCTCTGATTTAATACACGGAAGCTCGGAATGGTATTGCGAATTCGTATTATATAATCTTATTCAGTAGCGAGAGTGTCCTATATATTTGATATACTTTCTCTGTTAATCGTATCTTTTAAATATGATGCGACCGAGACGTTATAAGTTGAGTAAGTTAGTGCTGTGGCGTTATTATGAATGTGAGTAGGTTGGATTACGAGTGCACATGATATTATACTAAATCAACAGTGATAGGGAAACCTATGTACATTGTCAACTTATGTGTAAGCGTTTGTATAACGTAAGCCAACACAATTCCAATGTTCTCGATGACTAATGGATACAATCCTCGAAACCAGGACTCAATCTAGATTTTAATTGGCCCGTTATAACAAGAGAGGGGGGTTGCTGTAATCGTCAACTCAACTTAGCGAAGACATGGTATAGCCTTAGATTATGCCTTCAGGATATTTCTCTAACACATTATCATGACTATAGAGTCGTACGTCTATGATGCCACTTAAGGATCTAGTCTTATCAGCACGCCCGAGCAAGGAGTCAACCGTTCGCACGTCATTCACGTGATGGTTGACGTTATACTGCTTTGTCAGACCCTACGAGTCACCTCGCTATAAGATAAGTACCTATATTTTATATGTGGACTATTATATAAGTATTGTGTGATTGTATTGGTATATATTGCATTGGAAACAGCTGTTACTACCTTCATGACACGTAGGTAGCGATTCACAGTATGACAGTGAATCCCTCCATCCGCCATCTACGTGTGGCCATTATCGGAGGTGGCCCCGGTGGCCTCGCGACGGCCATTGCCCTCTCCAAGATACCCAATGTCACAGTTACTATCTACGAGCAAGCTAGCGTATTGCGTGAAGTAGGTGCGGGCATAAGTATTGGCTCCAATACGTGGAATGTGTTAGAGCTGCTTGGTGTTGCAGATACCTTAACCAGTGGCCATCCTACATGGGTAATATTGAATATGTAAGTCGTTATCCACGCATGCAAAGCTATCGCTAATTAAATCAAGGAATGGGCGTTCTGGAGAAGAATTGGATCGCCGTGAGAAGCCAAGGGATAAGACTGATCGCCCTCCAGTGCGCACACAACGGACTAAGCTCCAGTCTGCCCTCCTGGCACATGTGGAACCGGGCGTAATACAGCTCTCTAAGAGGCTGGTACGAATGGTTGATAAAGGCAATGAAGGTGTTGAGCTTCACTTCGGGGATGGTAGTGTTACGACGGCTGATTTAGTAGTTGGGGCCGACGGCATTAGATCGGTGAGCATGCTTAGTACTTTATAATCCATTCTACCAAGGAGGACTTCTCACAGAGGACAAACCAGGTCGTTCGCGACACTGCTTGGCCAAATTACGAAATCAAGTTTACTGGAACTACAATATGGAGGACTCTTCTACCATGGGACGAAGTGAAGGACTTAGACCCGCGCTTTGAGATCACTGGATGGTGGCACACTCCAACTACGCACGTCTATTTCTCTCCCGTCGGAGAAGGGCTTTGGGAGATAGCCTCAAGAGCATGGCAAGATCCGGCAGTTCATAGCGCAAACAAGAAAAGCTGGGGTGTTCCGGTGGAGAACGCTCATGTTGAATCGCATTTTACGGTAGTCATCGTGTCTTCTGATAACTAATGATCTAGTTCGACTAACCGGTTGCAGGAATATCTCCCCAGTATCAGGGAAGCGCTTGCACGAGTACCTCCGGGTGGCTGGCGGGAGTTCGCCGCTTTCGCCGGTCCCGAGCTTTCTCAGCTCACAGCATGGGATAACAAGGTCGTACTTGTCGGGGACTCATCGCATGCCTTGTCTGGGGCATTCGGATCAGGGGCGGGGTTTGCGATGGAGGATGGTTGGATCTTGGCACAAGCTCTTGCATATTGGAAAAATGACACTAACAAGGCCTTGCCACTGTTCGATGCCATCCGGCTGCCGTACTATTCGCGGATGTATGCACATCTTAGCTCTGAAGCTACCAAACGCGCCGAAAAACTGAAGTCCTTGGGGAACCCAACATTTGATGAGCGCGTCAGAAACAAGATTATTACGGATGGTGGAAAAGATATGTCGTGGATTTATAAAAATGATATTGGTGCTGTCTGGAAGGAGTGGGTTGAGCGTCTTGAAGGGGCTTCCTGAGGTTGCCTAGGAAACAAGCACACCTCTATCATGAGTTGATTGCGAAGAAAGAGCAGGCTGGATAGCTCACTAGAACGCCCTAGCTTAGCGAACTATCAACTTTAGAGGAACTCTGCTAGACATTTAGATTAACTTAAACGCCATAGGAAATACAATATTGGCAGTGCCAATCCACTTCGGGATCGAAGAATATAATTCAGAAAGTTAATTAAGCATCAAACTATTGAAAGCTTAGAAAAGATTTATTTTCCCAAATAGATATAAGCCTGTGAGCTTCAATAGTGGCACTCCGGCCTATATAAAAAGGGCCCTGTCTTCTCTTTCGGAATTTTCAAGGTCTAGACTTGATGTAGTCGCACTTCTCTACATTATCAACTCCTTTCTTATCCGCCTCTTCGCCCTTGTCGCATCTTACCTCTTCCAGTTTCTATATCAACACGCAGGTAGATACCCACGCACCTACCCTTGGATCAATCTATTGAGTACCCGAATAGATTAACGGAATATAGACTTTCACAACCAAAAATATGCGTCCCAGCCTTTCAATTTTCGCGGCCTTCGCGGCTGTGTTCAATGCCATGGCTGCTCCCCACTGCATGAACCGAACCGATGTGAATGGTACTAGTCCATCGTCTACCCTTTCAGACCCCGTTAAGACCTACGATTGCGATGGAAGCGTCATGTGTTCCACCCTCAAGGTCCAGTGGTGCGATGAAGCTGTGAACTGGTCGCTCATTCGAACTGACGAGGCCATCTACGGACCTGCTGGGTACGCCAACTTATAATAGCCAGATTCTTGATACTTTGGCATCAGTTTGCTAACATTATCTACAGAAGTGGGCAACCGCATCTGGGTGCTTGCCACGGCAGAGGCACTGACTTTGGCTGCGCCATCGTGCTCGAAGGAAGCAAAGAATGCAAAAGGTCTGGGAATGATATCTGGTGGGACTATCAGGAAATCCGGAAAAGCGGATGCCACCATTGCGGACACAAGCGTTGGGGTAATGGATGTAGTACCACGATTGACTATTATCCGGAATGCGACTGGGTGCGTTAGGTTTGAGGTGTTGTGGATTCGTTTACAGAGTGGCGAGGGGTCTGTTGTATGTTTCGAGTTAAGGAAATGAGAGGCTGGGGGCCTTTGTATGAGTATTCATTGCAATTATCAACTCACCTAATTCCGATGGCTTCTCTAACCCTAACTTTAATCTAAACCCTAACCCCGACATAACCCTAACCCTAACCCTGACAATCTTTAGCTTAAGTAAGCATATGCTCATTGTGAAACTGGAATCCGGTAGTACTGGATGGATAAAGAAGATACTGCTATAGAAATAATAACTTTATCCAAGGTAAGAAGTGCCAAGTAGGCCTTTTGTAAGAGTACCTGGTCTTATATCCAGGAAGACCAAGTTCTCTTTACCAATGACCTTTAATAGTTCCGTCGAACCCTAACCCTAACCCTGGGCTCTTAGGTAAGCGTATCTTCGTTGCGTTACTTAGAAACAACTCCATCCCATGAACAAGGAAGATGGCGCAGAGATAATAATGATGACCTTTCTCTAGTAATAGAAGTATAAAATTAGGAATTTAAATGTGATGACTTTTAGGTCCAGTTCAAGCCCTCTTTATTGCTTAACCTTGATGAGTCTTTCCAACCCTAACCCTAACCCTTATAACAACCCCTTTTCTTAGAGAACCTATAAGGTGAGACATTTAGCAAGCAAATAATATGAAATGTCTTCCAACACGGAGCACAGAACGATTAAATATACCACCTAGCTGCTGTCTTGCAGTCTGGTTCTTCGAATTTGGTGAATGCCGCTCATACGGTCTTGAGTCGTATCGTCTTCGCCCCACTTGCTGTTTTTGGTACTCTCAATTCATCATCGTGATGTAAACGTCTGTGGCCTGGAATTCAGGGGATATTATGACATCATCCAGAATGTTAAATGGGGTGCAGTGGTTCTTGAAGTGAATCCACTAATATCAAATATACAAATCTTTATAATTAACAACGGGCCGTAAAATGGTGACAACACGCTCCCAAGACAAAAGCCATGAGCCGAGCTCCGGCGACAAGCGACCTCATAGCGAAGCTGTGTCAGCTAAGGCACAAAAACCGGAGAGCAAACAGCAGAAGACAGAACCGGCTTATGATAAAGATGTTAATGAACAAGAAGCTGACAACGGGAAGAATGCACCTGGTTCTGGGGAGAAGCAGTCAAACCCCAAGATTCAGCAGCTGATCTTAAAATATGGCGAGCTTCCATTAAGTCAAACGGAATTATCTGATCCAGATAAACCCGCACCAGAGACGGTGCTAGCATTGGTATTAAACGCCATATTGTCGTCTACGAGGATTTCGCATGCGATTGCGGCCAAGACTGTTGCGCTGGTAATCGAAGCCGGTTACCATAAGCTTAATGTCTTGAAGAAGAGTACCTGGCAAGAAAGGACAGAGGTGCTCACCGAAGGCGGTTATACTCACTATAGGTATGCTCGGGATATCATTGGGCAGGTATCTTGGGTGCTAACAGAAGGCTTAGAGAAAAGACGGCGACCATGATGGGAGACCTTGCTCAGTTAATTGAGGAGAAGTACGGTATGTCCGTTGTAGTTCTGAACCTGTTTCCATGTGGCGGTACTAACAATAACATTCTGCGGCAAAGAGGGGGATTTGAATACCATTCTTCGTCTTACTTCAGAGAATCCCACCAAAATTCGCGCTGAGCTCAAACAAATCAAGGGTTTAGGAGATGTGGGTATCAATATCTTCTTTGACACAGCACAACATATCTGGCCTTGCCTAGCACCATTTATCGACCCAAGGAGTTTGAAAACGGCGGAGGAAATTGGAATTGGTGGCGGTGTGAACGTGTTGTGGAAAGAGGTGTCTGAGGACCCGGAGAAGATGTGCAGATTAGCGTCTGCACTGACGAAACTGAGGTTGGATGGAAAAGAGAAAGAGTTTAAAGATTGAATGGAATTTTTATCTGGAGTTGTAGGTATTCCTGGGTAAAGTCACCTGGGCAGTCAGCTCAAGTAGGTACTTATCTCCTGCGACCCCTGGATAATAAGGGGTACCACCGATGACCGAATAACAGTCACTTTGAAGATAGCCTTAAATCCGGGCATACTGTAAACATGGGTAATGGAGTTATGCCTGACCCCTATACTTTTAACTTTAGTGACCGGTATTTCTCATAGCTCACTTGCTTCCTAAAGATTAAATGGCTTGTCTAAATCAAGCAGACTATGAATGCGTTTCCCAACTTCTTCGTCCAGCGTTACAACCCACATATATGACTTTAGAATGTCCCGCATTTCCTTCCACGTTCTCACTTGGCATATATCAGAATATTCTTTCGTGAGTTCCCTTAACCATGATTCGTCTGATACGTTGAAAACTGAAACTGCTCCAGCCATTAACAGCCAAAGCAACAGCTGAGAAGATATCCCGCCGGCATTCTTAATGCCCAGGATGCATGATTTGTAAGCAGCAGCAAATTGATGATATGGAGGTATGATGTCTTGCCACTGTAAGAAAACGTGATAAGAGAAGGCCAATAGGCCGTGACGAATGGCTTCATCGATTGACCCGGCGGTGAAGCTCATATGAAGTAAGCGATACATCAAGGCTGTCATTGTTCTGTGGGTGGTTTCTAGGCGGACCAATCGTTGAGTTTGCATCCCGAGATTTACCAACAAGCAGAACTTCCTCATTACTTGCCAGCATCTGGCCAGCTCGTTGTCTAGGGTTTCCATTAATTCAAAATTGTCTTCAGAGCAATATGTCTTGTCGTCAGAAGCTAGTAGCAGCTTCTCGGGATATCTGACCATCGGCTCCAGGGGCTGACGGAAAAATACGGGCTTTGAACTGTTGAGTAACGCGACACCTAGGTCAACTCTACGAATAATAAGTATAATGAATAATAACGATGACCGTTCATTGGATGTACCTTAACATTTCCACCAGAAGCGTCTTGTCTTTTAAGACATCTAGACCCCCTCTTAAATCCATCATTTTGCGGAGCCCTTCCATATGCTGTTTCGAGGCTTGATGATCTCCTTCAAAGTGTGCAGTGCTCGCTAGTTTTAAGACAAGACCCATTGTAGAGTTGGAAACCTTTATTTCGTCATCTTCTGCTAAGAGTCTGTCGCGGAGTAGCTTTAACCCTCTTTGAAGGTGCTGTATTGCGGGTGGGTTAATGATGTTCTTCTGACGGTGTAGAACCTTGTCAACGAAACACTGGATTGCGAAAGCGGTTATATGAAGGGCAGCGGCGTCTCGTCCAAAGAGTGGTATCCATCCTTTGTTGTCCCTTGGGTAGTCTATCGCTGTTATGATCACCTTTCCTTGCATTTATCATCCATGCGCATATAACTATTAGTTGCATTGCGGACACACCACCAAAACCACTAATAAATATTAAAATTAATACTAAAACGCTATAATATTAAAGGGTTTAGGTAGAAATGCTCTCATTTCCTACCTATACGGGAACTTATAACTTTATTATATCCTAACATAACCTTTAATATTTCGCATATAATAGAAATATTACCAAATACCTTTATTATAACTAACTTATAATAATATAAAAGATAAAAAATCTTTAACATTATTTTACTTATAAAAATAGCTTTAATAATTAAAAAGGAACTTATAATAATAAACATTAAATCTTTTTTATAAGATTAAATAAATAAGTAATATGTTAAAATAAAGCGAGATATTAAAATATAAAAAAAAGTAATTATTAAATTAATAATTATTTTAAATAATTTTATTAAATTTTTTAAAGGAAATAATTAAACTAATTATTAAAAAGTAATTAAAGATTATATTAAAATCTTTAAATAATATTTTAATACCTTAGTATATATTTAGTTTAAAAGGAATTTTACTATATTATTTAAACTAATTAATATTTAAGTTAGAATTAAAATTATAAATTTAAAATCACTTATATTAAATTTAATATTATATATTAAAGTTATTAAAAAAAACATTAAAATTTTATTTAAACTTATAATAAAAGTATTTATAACATTTTTATTAATAATATTTAATAAGGTATTATTAAAATTTAAAAACAATTGTTTAATTATAATGTAAAAGTTAAATGCTTATATTTTAATATGTTTATTATTAAAATAATTAGTTAATTAATTATTTTTATATATTATAAAAATAGTCCTAATAAAAGCCTTTAAATTCCTAATAAAAGTTATTTAAAATATGTAGTTTATTAATATAAGGTGGGTAATTAAGATAATAGATTTAAATATTAAAAACTAGTTATTAAAAAAAAAGAAAAACATTATTATAAAGAATATTTTATATATTATTACGGTAAAAATATTAGAAGAATAATTAGTATATATAATGTTTAAAATACTTATTAATATTATTAACTTTATTATAAGGTTATTAATAAATATAAATAAAAATATAATAATAAAAAAGGTAAAGTTATAAATTAGGAAAATTTTAATAGATATATATATTTTATAAAATAGTATAAATCTTATTATTAATAAAGTCATTTAAGTAATAACCTTTAAAAAAAATGTTAAAAGGTTTAAACTATTTTTAATTAATAATCTTATTAAAAAAATAAATAAATAACTTTATATTACTTATTATAATCTTAAGTATTAAGGGTATTATATATTAAAATATTATAATAAAAAAATAATTTATAAGAATTATAATAATTAAATAAATATTTATAAACCATTAAAAATAACATATACTTAAAACTTATTAAATATATAAATTGTTATAACCCTTTTTTAATAAATTATAAAGATTATTTAAGTAAATTTAAAAGAATTAATAAGATAATAATATTATTAAGTAAAACTAAACTTAAAGTTATTAAAAAAGTTAATAATTAAAAATATATAGTGAAAAATTTCCCTATAAAAGTTATAACTTTAATATTTTTATTAATGTTACGAATTGTAGGGAAATTAAAAAAGTAAACATAAAATTATCACGTTAGGCCTAATAGCTTAAATAATACTATTTAAAGCTTAAATAAAGAATATGTTAATTAATAAAAATGGCTAATATAAGGCTAACTAAAAAGTGTATTAAATATAAGTAAATTTAATTGTAAATCTTATAAGGTGTAAATCTTAATCATTTTTAATGGCTAGTTATCCCTAATATTTTCTTTTTAATTAAAGAGATTTTATTTTAATTAATTTAATTAGTAATAAGCCTTATAATAGCTTTCTTAAATATCTTAATATATTTATAATTAATAATAGGTTTTTTTAATAATAAGGCCTAATTTAAGGCTTGCTATAAGATATTTTTTAAGTTGCCTAGGCTTTTTATTATTATTAGTGATTAATTTAATATTTTTAATTGGTAAAGTTATAAGGGTTATAGGTAAGGCTTATTTTTTTTTAATAGGTATTATTTAAATTAATTATTAAGCTATTTTAAAACCTTTAATCTTATAATTAATGTTTTTGTTTAGTTTTTTTATAGTTATATTTATAATATGTTAAGTTATTTGTTTAATAGTAATTTAATAATTTATTAGGTAATTTTTAATTATGTTTATTAAGGCTTTATAGGTAATAAGGTTATTATTTTTTAATGGTTTAAAAGTTTTAAGGTTATATTTGTTTTGTAATAAATCCTTTAATCCTTTAAAATCTTTTTATAGGTTAATAATAGTAATAGTTAGGTTTGTGGTTAAATTTATAATTAGGTTATAAGGTTAAGCTAATTTAAGAAGATTTAAATATATTAACTATTTTATAATTATAAAATTTAAGGTATAATAAGCCTTATAATAATAAAATATTAATACCTTAGCTTTAAAGGGTAGTTTAATATCTTTTAAGTGATTATTCTTATTATAATAGGCTTTTATAATTATGGTTAGTATAATTTAAATATTATATATTATTAAATAAAAGGTAAAAGTACTTTTGTAATTAATATTAAGGAATTTATTAATATTTTTAAGCATATTAATTAGTAGCTTTTTTAAAACATTAATAAGTTTAATAACTATATATTAAATTATTATCTTTTTTAATATAAGCTTTTTTAAATTTTTATTGTTATAAGGGTTATTAAATATTAAATAAGGGATTTTATTATTAAGGCCTTTATAAATGGCGATTATTATTTTTTTATTATTATATTTTATTTTTTATTTAAAGTTAATTTTAAAGGATTTTTTAGGGGTTATTTTTTTAGTTAGTTTATTAAACTTAGCGCCTAGTAATAATTTCTATAAGTATAGGATTTTTTTAGGGATTATTAAATTAATATTAATAAGGTTTTGCTAAGTCCTTTTAGTTTTTCTAATTTACTTAATATTTAAATTGTCCTTTTAGCTTTTTTTAACGTTATTTTATAAGATATTGTTTAATTGTTATAGGGTATTATCCTCTTTATAAATATTAATATTATTATTAGGAATAAAATTGTATAAATTTATTTTAATATTGTTTAAAGCTTAATTCTTTTTATCCTTAACTGTTAAATATTTTATATTGTTATTTTACTCTTAAGCCTTAATGTTTTAAGTATAAGTAAGCTTAGAATTTTTTATAAGATTATTTTTAATATATAACTTAAGGCTTATAAGTTTTAGGGTTATAGTTAATACTAATAAATTAATATATTTTAGCTAAGCTTTTATAGGTGTTTTATTAAAAGTTATAAGTGTTAATAGCTTTATTACTAACGTTATTATAAGCATTTCTTTAAATGGTATAAGGATTGTAAATAGTGTTAAAATGTTAAGAATTAGATTTGAGTTTTTAATCTTTTTTAGCGAGTTTAAAACCTTATAAGATTATTTTTATTAATCATTTTTAATATTTTTAATAAGTTAATTAATAATTATCTTATTCTTAGGTTTATTCTTAATAGTATTAAATTATGGATTAATTAGTTTAAATTTTTAAAGGTTTTTTTAATTAATAATAAATATTATATTTATTTTATAATTAATAATAAAATCTTTAATAGATATTTTTAAATGATAAAAGGTTATAGAAGATAAGAATTAAAGTTTTAATAAGATTTAATAAGCAATCTTTTAAGTAATAATTATTTATAATTTCTTTTTTATTTAAGGTTTAAAATTAATAAAGTTAATAAGGATTTTAATATATTAATATTAAGGATTAATTATTATATAATGATTAAGGTATAAAGGGTTAAAAAGTCCTTTTTTATTACTAAAATAGTTTAGTTTATTAAGGATTATTTAATTATTTTAATTAAAATTTTTATTAGGCTTAAAAAAGCTTTAATTATAATTGTTTTTTAGGTATAATAGGCCTTTTTATTTATATAATTTAGGTTAGTTTAGGGGCTTTTTTTGCTTATATATAGCTAATAATTTAGGAGCTATTTTTTAAAGCTTATTTTATAATTTTCATTAATTTTTTTTAGCTATATAGCTTAAATATTAGTAAAGATATTAAACTTTAAGCTTTTTCATATATTATTTAATATGTTTATTAACAAGGCATTTAACTTTTTATTTTAATTCTTTATAAGGGTTAATAGCCATTAGTTTAAGTTTAGGAATAATCTTTTTAAAAGGGTTTTATCCCTAAGGTAATTTATAAAGTTATACTAATAATATTATAGGGTAAATCTTTTAAGTGTTAAGAAAATTTAGCTTATATGTTAAGGGTAAGATTTTATAAATTATTTTAAATAGTTTTGCTTTAATTAATAATTATTTCTTTTTAGGTTTATTAAATAAGTAATAATCTTTATAAAAATGTAGATAAATAATATTTCTTATTTTAAGCTTTATTAGCATATGTTTATTATTATATTATTTTTTAGCTATTATTCCTATTATATTTATTAGCTGGGTAGCTTTTTTAAATTTTTTTATCTTAAAAGCCTTTCTAACTTTATTAAAAATAATTTACCTTTTTAATTATTTAAGATATTAAGTATTAAGTAAGGTTAAAATCTTAAAACTAATTTGTTAAGGCTTTTTCTTAATAAATTAGCTAAGGAATTATTTAAGTAATATTATAGCTTAGTTATAATAATAGTTTAAGAAATATTAAAGTTAATAATTATATAGAAATGAATAGTAATTTTTATAGTTTAATTTTTCCTTTTAAAAGTTTTATTAATTTATGGATAATAAGTAATTAAGAATAATATATTTATTCTTAATAGGGTAAATATTTTTCTTTATAAATCTAATATTTATTTAGGATTTTAATTATAAATAATATTTATTAATAATCCTTAGTTTATTATTTATAAATTTAATAGGATAATTTAAGCTTAATTTTTAATAATATATTATTTATTCCTTAAAATTAATAAGGTTTTCTTATTATTTTTATAAGTTATTATTAATAAAGCATTAAATTTTTTGTAACTTTATATTCTTTAATAATATTTAATAGAGTTAATATTAAATATATTAGTTATAATATTTAGCGTAATTATATAATAAGGAATATTAGGTATTTAAATAAATATTAAATATTTTAACAGTGACTATTAATCCTATTAATTTTTATAATATATAAGGTAATATTAGCAGAATTATTTAACATGTTAATATTTTTTAAAGAAATAAATATCTTATAAATTATTTATTATTTTATTTTTATTAAAGTGGTATTTTTTATTATATATTAGCTTAAGGATAAGCTTTATATAGGTTTTTAATATGTAAAAATCTTTATTACCTTTTAAATTAATATAATATAAGAGGTTATCTTTTAAAATAATATAATATAAGAGGTTATCTTTTAAAATAAAAGGTGTTAGGTATTTAATTCTATATTTAGGCTTTATGCCTTTATTTGATTTAATTCTAATAGTTTTTTTTAAGCTTTTTTTAATGTTATTATATTAATTTTTAGCCTATTTATTAATAATTTTTAACTTTTTTTTAGCTTTATTTTATAAGATTTAATAAACTTTACTATATTTAAGATTAGTGATATATTTTTTAATAATTTAATCCTTAAACCTTTTATTAATTATTATTATTATAATATTTAGGTTAGATTTATCTTCTTTAAGAAAATAGGTTATATTAAAGTTTTCTTAGATATTATTAAGTTTATTTACTTTAAAAAAAGTTAGTTTTTTTTTTTAATTATTGTTGGAAGTTTTAAAAATATATTCGATATTATATTTAATAATTTGGGGATATATATTATATTAAGGTTAAATTATAATAAAAATGATATAGCGTTAATTAACCTAAGGTTAGCTTTATTTAGATTTATTATTTTAATTAATATATAGTTAATTATTTCTTTAATAGTTATATAGTTTATAAATATTACCATTAAAAATAATATAGATATTAATAATTTCTTATTTTTATGATAAACTTATATAAAAGCTATTATTTTTAATTCTATTAATCTATATCTTTTCTTAGTTTTTATGGTAATTTTAAATATAAATAGGATAAGCTTAATTAAATTAATAAGAATATTTTTCCCTAATATTAATTCTTTATCCTAATTAATATTTAATTAAAATATTATAATTCCTTAAGCCTTAGGATAAATATTTATTTTTATAAAAATAAGCTTATTATAATTATTATAATATATATGATATTAAATATAAAGGTGTTTTTATAGCTTTTTAAAAACTTTTAATTTTTTTTTAGTAGGTTTAAATTTAACCTTAATGGTATATATTTACCTAACTTATTTAAAAACTTTAGTTAATAATAGATCTTTTTCTTTTATTTCTATTAGTAAGATTGTTTTATAAGCTTATAATAAGATTATTTTAAACTTATATTAAGCTATTTTTTTCCTTAGTTACTTAAATATATTTAAATAGGTTTTTAAGGTATTTAAGGTATTAGGGAAGCTTAATTTCTTAAATATTTTAATCTTATTATTAATTTTTTAGATTTTTTTACCATTAATAATATATTTTAATAGTTTTATAATAGGATAAGCTATAAATGATTTATAAAGGTTAATATAAATTTAAGCTTTATTTAGGATTTTTAAAACTTACTTAAAGTATTTAAAATATTTTTTAGCAATTTTATTAAAAATGATAATATTATTAATATAAGCTTTAATAAAGTTTAAATTTTTAAATAGCTTATTTATAAATTATTAAGTAAATATTAAAAATTTTTTAAAACTTATTAAGGCTATATATAAATATTTTAACCTCTTATAGTTAATAATAATTATTTTATTATTATATTTCTTTTTTATAAGTAATTAAAAAAAGAAGCTAAAGGTATTTATTAAAGTAAAATAGCGATGGCTTATTATATCTCCTATTATATTTTCTTAATTAAGTAAAGGATATACATTAGGAATAATTATTTAATTTAATAGCTTAAAATTAATTATTATATGTTTTTTTTTATTATTAGTCTTTTTTTATATAATAAATATAAGATAAGTAATAGATATTAGCTAAGTTTTATAGGATATTTTTCCTTAAGTATAAAGGCTATTATTAACTTTATTAAGGAAGAAATAATTCTTTATCCTTAATGGATAAGTTTTTATTAGCTTTAGTTATTATTATTAATTGTTAACGAAGTTAATATATATTTTCTTATCCTTTGGTATAAATATTATACCTTTATTTTTAAAAATATTATACTTATTTATTAAGGTTTTAACCTTAATAGCTATCTTAGGTTTAAAAGTATTAATAAATATTCTTATTTTGGATTTAATAATAAGGATATTTTTAAGTTTATTAATTTTATAAGAAAATATAAAGAAATTAAGCTTAAAATGGTTAAGCTTTTTATTAATGTTATTTTAAATAAAAGATTATTTATTTTTAAATTTAATAAAACTTATTTTAGGAATTATCTTAGTATAATAATTACTAAATTTCTATTAATTTTTATTAAATAGGTAATTTAAAAGATTATTTTATTCCTTTTAGTTTAAATTCTTATTTTAATAGCTTTTTAAATCTTCTTAATTAGCTAATTAAGCTTATATATCTTTTATATAAGGTGAGATTTTTCCTAATTGTTAATTCTTTTAAATCGTTATAGGCTAAGCCTTATTATTACTTATTAGTATTCTTTTTATAATAAATTTGTTAATTATAGTATTAAATATTACCTTATATATTAAGTTAAAATAATATAATTAAGCTAATTTATTAATATAATTAATAGGCTTAAATAGGTTTATATAATTAATTTATATTAAAATTTCCCTTATTATAGGTATTATTAGCTTTTTAGCTATAATAATTACTTTAAAAATTATTAAGGCTTTAGGTATATTATTAATTTCTTCCTTAATCTTTATATTAAAGATTAACTTAAAGAAGTAGTTTCCTTAAAAGAAATTAAATTTAATGTTATATTTAGTTATAAAATTAGTTCCTATTAGCATTTTAGGAGTTAAACTCTTTAAAACATAAACTATAACTTAAAAATGGCTATAAATTTTAGTATTATCCACTAATCCTTTAATATAAAAGTTAAACTTAACCTATATATTAATTAGGATTTAAAATTAAATTTCTTTTAGTAATATAAGGTTAATCTTTAAGAAAATAAGGTTTTTTATTTATTAATTAATTTATTTATAATTTATTATAATATTTAAGCTTTTTATATTTATATAGATTTAAATGTTAGGAGCTTTTAAATTAGATTTAATTTTTATTCTAAGATATAAAGTTTTTTTTTTAAGATTTTTAGGTTTTTATTTAGGAGTAAGGCTAGTTTTAATTACTTGTTTTATTATTAATTAGATTTTAATAATAGTAAGTGATTATTAGTTAAGGCTAAATTTAATAAATAATATATATTTAACTTATTATATATGTTATTAATATTATTTAATATCCTTATAGGTTTATAAAATAATTTTTATAATAAATAATATTTTATAATATATATAAGTTAAGCTTAATAGCTTTTTATATATAATTGTTTAAAATATTATAACGCTTATATTTAAAGCTATTAAATATTTTATAAGGTTATTTTTAAAGCTTATAAGGTATATAAAATATAAGTTATTAAAATAATGCTTTTCTTTATATATAAATCTTATTTTTTTATTAATTTTAACCTTTATTTTTCTTTTTAAGGTTAGGATATATCCCTTAGTTATTAATTAATTAGTTTAATTTTAAGTATTTTCTTAATGTTCTTAAATAATCTTATTAGTATAATATATAAAGGTCCTTTTATTTTATAGTAACTTTTTTTTAAAGTATTAATATTTAAAGGGTTTATAATTATATTAATTGTTAAATTATATATATCCTTTATTATTAACACCTTGGCTTTTAAGCTTATTAGCCTTAAAAATAAGCTTAAATAAGTTTTTATTATTTCTAAATATTAATTTTAAGAATTAGTTTTAAGTATTATAATTTATTTATAAAGGCTATTAATTATACTAATTATTATGATAACCCTTATTTTAAAAAGGTTTTAATTTTTAAAGATTAGTTTAATAAGCCTTTTTTTTATTTTAAAAGTTATTATATTTTTTATTAAAGTTTTAATCCATTTATAAAGCTATATTATCTTTAATAATATTTTCTAATTTTACTTATAAAGATTTTTTTTTAATAATAAGTTTAAGCTAAGTTATTTTTTATATATGCTTAATAGGAATTAATAATAGCTTTTATAGTATTAATAATAAGGCTTAATATAGTTATATAAGCTTTTAAAAATCTTTAATATTGCCTTAAATTATAATATATTTAAATAAAATATTAATAAATATTTTAAAGGAGTAATTATTTTTAATATTTTTTAAGGTATATGTGGTATTTTTAAATTATATAATTATTTTATTAGGTTTAATATTATATTCTTTAAAAATACCTTTAGTAAGGCTTTTTAAGCTTTTTTTTAACTATTCTTTTTCTTTACTTAATAAATGTATTTATTATTAGTTAAAAGTATTTTTATTAAATAATAAATATATATTATTAAGGATTATATTTTCTTAAATAATATTAATATTAATAAACTTATATATATATTGTTTTTATATATAAGGGTTATTATAATAATTAATTTTATCCTTATATTATTAATTATTTTTTCCCTTTTTAAATTTTAATTTAGAATAAAAAATACCTATATTAAAGATTTTCTAATTTATTTAAATAATTATATTATTTGTTCTTAAAGTTAAGGTAATTATAAGAGTAATAATTGGTAGTATAATAGCTTATTATAAATTATCCTTTAATATTAATAGCCTTTTTATAAGGGTTAATATAAATTATTTTAAATTAAAAGTTAGAATTTCCTTATTAAAGTTTATAAAATTATTTAATTTCTTTTTAAACATTTAAATATTAATAAATTTTTATATATCTTTATTCTTAGGATTAATTAAGGCTAATAGTTTTTCTATAGTAATTATTGTTAAAATATTATTATTATTTTATATTAAGTGTTAATAATTTTTAGGAATATTAATAATAATTATTTTAATAATTATTTTCTTAAGTTTTCTATTATTTTTAAGGATATTTATTTTAATAATAAATTATTTAGCGCTATTATAAATTTATATGGTAGTTTTAATAAGTTGTTATTATTTATTAATTTTTATTTTTAGGTTAGAATTAAAATAGCTTATATTATATTAACCCTTTTAATCCTTAATTATAGGTTTTAAAGCTTAGTTAGAGCTTTTATTTTTGTTTTTAAGGTTTATATTTTCTTTTATAAGATAAAACTTCTCTTTTATAGGGTAAATTTCTTATTTTAAAGCGTTTATTATCTTTTATAGTAGCTATTTTTTTATATTTATAAGATAAATCTCCTTATTATTATCCTTATTATCTTCTTTATTATTTTTATTAAATAATTCTTATTAGTTATTTTTGTTTAAATTAGAGTTTTTAGGGTTATTATCCCTTATTATTTTCTTTTTTAGTTATTATAAGCTTAGAGTTAACCCTTTAATTAAAAGTTCTTTAATTTTTAAGGTTTTTTCTAATCCCTTATTATATAGCTTCTTAAGTAATTTATTCTTCTTAGTTATATAAAGTTTTCTTTTTACTTTATTCTAAAAAATAATAAAATATTTTAAATTATATAATTTTATAGGGTAATATTTAGGCTCTTTAATAGGTTAAATAATAAGATTTTCGTTTTTAATAAGCTATTATTTAGCTAAGGTTTTAATATCTTTAAAAATCCTTTTACTATATTTATTAAAATGTTTAAGATTTTTTTTTAAATAATAAAAAATATCCTTAATGTTTTATAAGTTAGTAACCTTTATTTTAAAATATTAAATGCTATATCTTAATGTTAATTCTAAGATTATTAAATTATAAATAACTTTAGTTATAATTATTATAGCTATTTTATTATTTTAATCTTTTTTTATTATTATTAATATTATTAATAAGGTTTAATAAAAGGTAGTACTTTTTATTATGTAATTTTATAAATTTATAATTTAAAGTTAATTAGCAATGGTTTGTAATATTTTTATTTAAGTTAATAAAATAGTTAGTAATTTATAATAGTAGGTATTAAATATTATAAATTGTAAGGAAATTAAAAGGATAAATGCAAAATTATTATGTTAGGCCTAATGGCTTAAATAATATTATTTAAAGCTTAAATAAAGAATATATTAATTAATAAAAATAGCTAATATAGGGTTAACTAAAAAGTATGTTAAATATAAGTAAACTTAATTGTAAATCTTATAGGGTATAAATTTTAGCTATTTCTAATGGCTAGTTATCCCTAACAATTAAATAAAAATCTTTTAGCTTAAATTTAATAATAAGATATTATTAACAAAAAATAAGCATTTTTTAAACCTATTAAATAAGTTTAAAGTAAATTAATAATGTTTACTTTTAATAAAGATATAATAATTTTAAAAAATAAGTAAATAAAAAAAGTAAAAAAGATAATAAAAGTAAAAAAGATTAAAGTAAATATAAGTATAATAGTTATTCCCTTAATAGTAGGGAAAATAATTGTTATATTAATATTAGTATTAAACTTAGGTGTTTTTATAAAACTAATTTATTAATTAATTAACAATATTTATATATTTAAAGTAATAAAAAGAATTAAAAATATTAAAAAAACTAAGTAAAAGAGGATATAACCTTTATTAGTAAATAATATTAAAGTAAAAGTATAAAATAAATAAATATAATTAAAAAATATAACTATTATAAACCTTTAAAATTAAAAGTTATTAATATAATTGTTTATAATATAAATAAAAATAAAAATATTTATAACTTTTTTTATAATAATATTAATATAAGAATATAAATATAATTATAATTATAGAATTTTAAATATTTAAAATATTAAATAACATATTTTAAAGTTATTAAAGATATAAACAATACTTACTTATTAATATTTAAGATATAAAGGAAAAAAACTATCTTAAAGTAATAATATATATTAAAATAAGTGTTAATTTATTAGTAAAACATCATTAAAAAATATATTATAAAGATTTAATATGGTTAAATATTAACAAATATTTACTATTAAATTATTATAAATAATTTTAAAATTTATTAATAATAAAATATTTTATAGTTTTAAAACCTTTAGAAAATTATTTTATAATAGGTAATGTTAACACCTACTATATAAATTAAAAATTTGAAGTAAAAATTAATAATGGCAGTTATAAAATAGTAAAATAGTTAACTAGGTTAAGTATAAGCTTTATAAAGGATTTAAGAAAAGTTATTTATAAGGATAAATATATATTAAATTTCCTTTTCTTAAATATATTTTTTATAAAAAGCTATATAGTTAAAAAGTTAATTATAAAATTAAACTATTTACTATTAAAAATTACTTTTTAAGGTAAAGGAAATAAATCCCTTTTAAAATAATTAAAGATTTGAAAAATCCTAAAAGATAAATTAAACTAATTAGAAAATTTAATAAGGGTTAAAATATATAAATTACCTAATATAAAAATAATAAATAATATTAAAGAAATTAATTAAGTAGTTAAAGCCTTAGCTAACTTAATTAATAATTATATTAAAATAATAAATAAAACATACCATATAAAAAATAAGGTAATATCTTAATAAATAAAAGAATATTAATAAGTTTAAAAAAATAAAAAAAAATAAAAGAAATAAAAAGGGATATAATAATTAAAAAGGAGTTTTTAATAATAATTAAAAAAGTTAAAAAGGTTTATATAAAAAAACTTAAAAATGAAATTAAAAATAATAAGGATTTAATAAAGGTAATAAACTAATATAAACTTATTAATTAAGTAAAAATATTTTTAATTATAATAAGAAAAAGGGTAATAAAAAATATTAAAGAAAAAGTAAAATATTTTATAAAGGTAATTTTATTTAAATTTAACCTTAAAAATAACTTATAAAGGTGAAAATTAAAAAGATTAAAAGAACATTTATTTTAAAATATTATAATTATAGAGGAAAAGGTGGAAAGATATATTATAAGGATTTTATTAATTTTTTTAAGTATAAATATAACATTAGTTAAATACCTTAAAATGGTATAGCTGGTTTTTATAAGGTATTATATTATAATATTTAGGAAATGTTTAAAAATAAAGGTATTTTTAAATATATAAAAAAAAGTAAAAGTGGTAATAATGTTAAAGGTTAAGAAGATAGATTTTTTAATTTATAAAGTATGGAAATTTATAACATTATTATTATATTTAAAAAAAGGATTAGAAAAGATAATAATAAAAAAAATGATATAAATAATATTTTAATATAACCTAATTAATTTTTAATATATAAGAGTAATTTTTAAAAGATTAATTATAAATTTAATAATTAGTTTAATATATAATGTTAAATTTATATTAGTAAATGAAAAAAAAGTTATATTAATAACCTTAAATATATAGGATATATTTAATATAATTTTTAAAAATAGGTTATTTAATTATATAATATAATAAAGGTAGCTTAAATAAATATTATAATTCATGGAGGATTTTTTTATAAATAAATGGATTATTATATGTTTGAAAAATATTATTATAAAATTTAAAAAGGTAAAATGTAATATTTTATAAAGATTATCATTATTATTTATATTATATATATTATACCTTAGTAAATTAATAAAAACAAGTAATTATAAATAGGAATATATAAATAATATAATGATATTAATTTTTGGAAAAATGTTAAAAGAAAGTATTAAAATTATTTAAAAAGAAGTAAATAAAGTATTATAATATAGGAAAGAAAATAAAATAGCCTTTACCTTTAAAAAAATAAAGGTTATATATTTTATTTAAGAAAAAGGTAATAGGAATTTTAAAATAAAATTTAAGGAAAATATAAAGATAAAATTGATATTATTATTAATGTTTAAAGCTATAAAAATACTTTTAGCATTATAATAGCTTAGAATTCACTTAAATAAAAAGTTAAAGTTTAAAAAATATATAGAAATAAAAATTGTTAAGGCTATAAAAATAGCTAATTATATTAAAGGTTTAATAATAATTATAAAAGGCTTACTAATAAATGGGTTATATAAGGTAGTATATATAATATTAATATTAATATTATTATATAAATATAAAATATAGTATAAAAGTAAGAAAGGATTATTAAAGAAAATAGCTAATACTTATATAATATTAGTAAATATATAATTAAAGGGATATATAACCTTAATATAAAAGGCCCTTTTTAAAGTTATTAAGGAAATATTACCTATTTAAAAGATTTTCTTAAAAGATGCTTTATTTATAATAATAAACATTTTTATAATAAAAATAACATTAAAAATAATAAGGTATTATTATACTTATAAATTATTAATAATATATAAAGGTTATTTATTAGTGATTTAAATTATATTTAAAAAAATATTTAAAGGGAAAAAGGTAAGATAAATATAAGTAATATATATAAACCTTTAATTAATAATAAAATTATTATTAATAATTTAAAGATAAATATTATATATCTTTTATTTTAAGGTAAGATTTAAAAGGAATTTTATAAGAGAAAAGGATAAGGATATAATAATAAAAGAATTTTAATGTTAGCTTAATAAAAAAGTTTTTTAAAATATTATAATATTTTTAAATGGTTTTTAAAAGGTAAAAGATTTAAAATATAAGTATATAATTTATAAAGGATAGGATAAAGTTATAAAAGGAAAAGGAAATATAAATTTATATAAAGTAATATTTAATGCTAAAGTTTTAAAGGTTTTTAAAGGTTTAAAATAAATAATAGTATAATTTTTAATATTAAAAATAATCTTTTATATGGATAATATAATAGTTATTTAAAGTATTTAAAAAAATATACCTAAGATATTTTAATAAGTATTTATGGTAATATATAAGCTAATAAATTTATTAAAGATAAAGTTAAAATAGTATTTAAGGTATTATAAGATTAAAAAGAATAAATAAACAAATACTTTAATAAAGGAAAAGGTAAAGAAAGGTCCTTTAAATTTAAAATTAAAGTTTATAATAATAAGGATTAAAGTAATAATAAAATTTTTAAATTAATAATTAGTTATAAAATGGTAAAATAAGGCTAAAATATTAAGCAATTTCCTAATGGTAAAAGTTAATTATAAACTTAAAAAAAAGTTATAAGTGTTAAAATTATTAAGGAAAATATTAAGGTGGTATTTAAGTATTATATTAACCTATAAAAATTATAAATAATATTATAATAGGTTTAATTATAATAAGGTAAAGGTGTATTATACTTACTTCTTATATATAAAAAAAATTAAAAATAAAGGCTTAAAATATTTAATTTATTATAAAAAAATTAAAGCTTAATAAAAAAAATAGTTTAAATTATTTAAATTAAGCTTAAAATAAAATAAAATATAATAAAATAAAAAAAGTTAATTAATAAAGCTTTATAAATTAAACCTATAAAACTTTAATAATAAATTAAAATATTAAAAATAGCTGGTATAATATTTATTAAAGTTTAAAAAGTTTTATAAAACCATTAAATATTTTAATAAAATATGTCTTTTATTTTTAAAAAAAGGAAAATAATATTATTTATAAAGGGATATAAAGTAATAAAAAGCCTTAAAAATAAAAGGGGAAAAAGATAAGGAAGAATTAAAGATAAGAGATTTAAAGGGATATATTTAATAAAGTTATTTATTAAAAAAGATTTCTTTTATATAAATATTTAAAAAATTAATTAAAATTATTAATTTAATATTTTATTATAATAATAACTTTAGTAAAGATTAAACTTTATTATAAGATAAAAAAAAGATAGCCTTAAAATTAAAAATTAATAAAATAAGGATTATAAGGTATAATATTTAAGAAAAAATTATTAAATTAATTATTTAATTTAAACTTATAAAGCTTATAAATTTAAGATTAAGTTAATTAATAAATAGTAATTGTTAATTAAAAAATGTTAAGCCTTTAAAAATAAAAGATAATATTATAATATAAATAATTTATTAAGATTATATATATTAAAGCTTATTATATCTTATATCCTTAAGGAGGTTGTGTAAAGGAGCCCATACTTATACGCTTAGACGTTAAATAATACAACAATAACAACAACAATCGCTGTTATAAGAGGGAAGATGATCTTCATGGCGACTGATGAGACTAGAGTTCACAGCATTAACAACTGCAAGCTAGAAAGCTTGAGTTACGAACCTTTTGCCATATTTAAAATTATCGATGGGTCTATCTCTTCGGGAAACTCAATGAAGCAGAGATCCGAACCGATTCGACCAGGTACAAGTGGCGTGTAGATTTCAACTACGTCTTCCAGCTCCACTCGCGCTATATGCGTATGGCCGGCCATTGTTCCCAGATTAGCCATTCGGTGGTTCTCGGTATGATTACCCCCTTTCTGCGTCTTTCCTCGTCTCGCATAACTTCGGATTAGCTTCCTAGTGGCTGGATCGGCTTTCTCGATGTTTGATGATACAATAAAAGGCATCCAGGCTGATGCGGTCGAAGCGCTTCTGGATTCATTCGGTCTTGCCATTTTGACTTGTCTTGGCTTTTCTAGTTGTTTTCCGGTTGTGGTAAGGTCGTTATAAAGTGATGACAGACGACTGATAAAAAAGGAGACAAGATCAAGCGGATCTCTTAACACCGAAATCTCCGCACGACCGGCATCATCCTCAAATGCCAAGACCCATCTTGTATTCCGTTTAGAGGATCGCGTCCAAGCGATGGCGGGGATGCCGGGTCTGCTATTTTAGATAGATTTACAACTTGGTTCTCAGAGATTATAGCCGCTCAGAATAGCGTCAGACTAAATGCTCCATGTGGGAGTAATACTGTAAAATACTATGCAATATCGCGTACTGTGTAACACGATACTATTTGTACATGGGGCATTTAGTCTGACGCTATTCTGCCGCTCTATAAGCAAGCATGAGTGAATGCTTCTCTATAAAAGAGCCAGTGAAAATTCCATTTCAAATCATGGAGTCTACACCTCGCAGTCCCGTACTCAATAAACTGCAACCTTATTCACTCAATGGCTTCACATAAATCCGTCTTGATCACCGGCTGTTCCGCAGGTGGCATCGGTGCAGCCCTGGCTGAGGTTTTCCACGAGAAGGGGTATTACGTTTTCGTAACTTTACGGAATCCATCGAAGGTCCCTGAGACTCTTTCTGGTGCGGAAAATGTCACGATCTTGACACTCGACGTGTTATCCTCGGAGTCGATCGCCGCTGCCGCCGAGAGCGTTACAAGAGAAACTGGGGGTACACTCGACGTCCTTATCAACAACAGCGGCAGGGCTTTTGTGTTACCGGCTCTCGATAGTACAATTGAAGAGAGCAAGAAGGTGTTTGACCTCAATTGTATGTTATACCTAGCATATATATCATTTTATAACACCCAGTTCCTATTTCGACCCCTTTTCGTATGGGGGATGACACGAACGATGTTCTGTTCCCTTTTTGGATTCTTGGATCAGCTAAGTGGCACTCTCGGAATCTACGACTCTTCTGTCATCTAAAGTACTAATTAACAATATCTTTATTCTCATAGTCTGGGCGCCATTTGCGACGCTCCAAGCTTTTGCTCCCCTATTAATTAAAGCTAAAGGGTGCATCGTGAATAACGCATCTGCCAGTGCGTATGCTCCTCTACCGTTATCCAGTTAGTACTTGACATTCTTCAATAACCAATCTCTGGTGCCTAACAAATAAGGTGTCTACAACGCCTCGAAAGCTGCCCTTACCATGGCCAGCGAGACGTGGCGCCACGAGCTCGAACCCCTCGGAGTTCGGACAGTCACTCTAATTACCTGTGCTGTCAAAACCCGCGGATTTGACAACTATCAACGAACCGAGATAGCTGAATCCTCGAAATACTACGAGATCCGAGACTTCATCTATGGTGTTACCGACGGACGCCTTCAAGATAATGCTATCAGCGCGAGGCAGTATGCGAATAAAGTAGTCCGAGAGATTGAAAAAGGCACAGTTGGGATAGTATGGGCGGGAACAAATGCCTCTTTGCTCCGGTTGGCAACGTGGTTGTTGCCACAGTTAGTCTTTGTGAGTTTCGATCCTCTTTAGGTTTTACAAAGTATTAACTTGGAGGATAGGACATGTTAGTGGAAAATGTTGTTCCTATTTCTAAGGCGATGGCGAAGGCTGTGAGAAACAAGGCCTAACGTTAGGAGATAATGGATCTTCTAATTTTTATAATTGGATGATATAATTTTATGGTGTAATAGTTGGTTGCTAATAGTTATATTCCAATTTTATTCCTTCGTTTTGCTTCTTAGTCTAATGTGAAATTGCAATTAACTTATTGTCTCTGATACCTAGGTCCTTAAATAGCTAAAGTTGATTCAAACAAAGGTTTGTTAATAACCCTAACCCTAACCCTTACTACCATAGTTACTTCCATAATCACAAGTCATTTGTCTTTTCCTTTCCTAGTCACATATTAAAGCTCGCTAATGCTGCGGGCTAACCTTCATAGCAAATAGATTGCCATATTAATGTACTAGACTATAGTAACATTAATTCGTGATTAATTTTTTAACGTTCTATGACTACCTAAGGTAGGTGCTTCTTGCCAAAAAAAAACCCTAACCCTAACCCTGGTACCCGAAGTACGCAGCATTAGGTATCTTGTCAAAGTCTTCTATTCAATGATATATTTAGCCCTATACTAATGTCTCTACTAATAGGTGTGTTAGTACTTAGTATCATGTCCTTGAAATTCCCTTTTGTCCTTTCGGTGCGAGTGCATTAAGATCGTGATTACTGGCTTCGACGTTCTCAGGTTAGCTCTTAACCAACGTATACACCAAAAAGCCAATAGTATATGTATCTCAAAGATCGAGATAGGATACCTAGGCGATGTACAAATACTTTAAAGCTGATTTATCACTATCTAGTTCTTTATGAAAGCATATAACTGCTTACAGCTAGATGAAATGAATAAAAAGGGGCAAAAATCACAACACTTAATCAAAGGTACAAAAGTTAAAGAATCATATTTAAAGTATTTTTATTAATTTTTAAAGAGGCCTGTCTAAAAGGTAACAGGTACCTATCCAGAGAACACATCGCCAATGCGATCTATGCTCCCGTATTATCTAACTCTAAGTACCTAGCCATAATTAGGTCACACTATCCAACTAATCCGCTGGATTATTTAATAATCTAGCTTAAATTTGGAAAACGAATTGAGGACCGTTGATCATATCCTCTGAGATCCCAGGAGTATTGAGCTCTTCATTCGATATAGTCGCAACCGGGGTTGAATCGATATGACCCGTAAAGGGATTCCGCTCAAATGCGACGAGTCCTGACTCACCGACTTCGTTGCCTACGAAGACAAACTCCTGCATACGGTCTTTACTAAGGCAAAAGGTGCGCGGACGAAGCCCCATGGTCGGGGTTAAGCCAATAAACTCGAGATACGGGAAGCTGCCATTCTCCCGGAAGTGGAAATGCGCAATGTGGTCTTCTTTCTCACCCGTAAACCTATTTGAGACGTAGATGTCCCGTTGGTTCTTAGCAACAACAAGCTCTGCCGCCACCGCCACTGACGGATCCTTTGGTTCCCAAATACCATATGAGCTCTTCCTATCAACTTCAATGAGGTCAATCGTATTGCCTGTGTAATAGGCCTCGTATAGAAATACTTCATTGGAAAGCTCAGCAACCATGACTAAAAAGTGTGGACCATATGCACTCGTAATAAAGGCAACATGGCGAGGTCCGACGCCAATGGGTACGTCGACAACATTGCTGTAAATATTAGAGCGAACTCCTTCTCCGTCATTGATGACTAGTAACTTGTCACCGGCAAGATCCGGCACGATAAAATGACGACCTGTCGGGTCGAGGACAGCTTGATGCGGGTGGTGGCGCTTCTGCCCAGGGCTAACCTGGCCTGGGACGGCGCTAGACATGATAACCCTAGGGACGCCGTCTGTCGCAGAAACATCCCAAAGGTCAACCATACCGGAACCATAGCAAGACCCGACAATACGGGTCTTGTCAGCATTGAACTCGATATGTGCTCCACCCCAGGAACCCTTGCCACTAGAAATGAGAACGAGCTTATCGAAGGATGCCTTCGTCCCGGGACCGCCTACGGGGGGCGGAAGCGATGAAGTGGAACTGGCCTTGGACGAAAGGTCGGGAACGAGCTTGAACAAATTAACTTCACCGACATCCGGCATCGAGTCGATAGCGTAGAGGAGGTTAGGCTCCTTGAAGAGCATCCAACAGGGATTCCAGTCGGGTTTTGTGTATCTCCCTGCGATGGTGAACTTGGTGCCGTCAAAATTAATAATCAGGATCTGGTCCTGAGTACCAAGGATGAGCTTTTTCAGCCCGACGTTTGAGTGAACTTGGGTAGTCATTATGTTCGTAGTTATTGATGGTGATGATGTAATGTTATTAAAGTGATACTAAAATTGATAAATCTTGTGAGGTGCAAAGTAGAATTGGTTATTCTGATTATTATTCAGAGATACTTTCATAAAAATAAGTAAAGATATATATATACATAGATACAACCTAAGGGTTTACAAACGAGGAAACTGATGGGAGTCGGTAGCATATCACCCGAGAGTATAATAGCTCGTCAACTGAGTTATGGTACTCATAGTGATGTAATATTGAAGAATTGCTCAGTTGTCTACAATTAGTAAGAAGCGTACATCCACTAAGATCCTTTGTAAACACAATGGCTTTGTGATATATTAGACGTTAAATACACTGTTATAAACGCGAATATTGATCTGATAAACTCTGAAATTGTTAGGGGCTGTCAGATAGTCACATGACATTCATGTGACTACCCTCTCTTATGATATCACTCACATGACACCACCAGAAAGTACGTTTGTAAAATTATATTCGTTTGCATCTGTTGTCTAGAACAGACGACAGAATTTTCAATAGAACAACACTCATCTCAATCCTCATTCCATGTGTTATGCGATAAAGAGGGCTAATCTGATTGGTGAAAATAGGATTGATGCTTCTGAAGATCATTACAGGTATCCGATCACCAGATCCGCCCGTCTGCTTCACCTTTGCACAACAAGTTTTTGGTTGAACGCTGGAACCAGTTTCCCCGCGAGCAAACAGTAGAACGACGCAAATGCAACTCTAAAGTAAGCATAATCAAGCACCTGGCCTACTGTGATCCAATACTAAGTGCTTCAAAAAGTATGAGATGTTGAATAAACTTATGCATAGGTACCTAAGTGGTTAACATATCGTCTGGGCTCTCGGCTCCATTTCGTAACTGTATCCCGTACTCTTCAGATAATCTCCATGAGATGATTGTCCTTCGGAGGGATGTACGTGCAACTGGTCTGAGTTCTCGATCGTTTTTGCGTAGTTTGATGTTGACTCAGAAGACTTTCTAGGTTGCCATCTCCATGAGCCTAGAAGGGACACGATGCTCTCGGTCGGCATGAGATGGAAGATGATAGGTCGCAGCGTAGGGCCGCAAGCAGCTACAATACCCACTTGCACCTCAGCCAGATTCCAGATCGAGATACCAGTGAGAATAACTAAACCTGAAGTTAACGGTGTGAATTATCAGAACAGTAAGGAACCAGACATACGTATAGCATCTTCACTATAGAGGTTCAAGGTAGCGGTGATATATATGTATGCCTTGACAGCTGATGCGCCGACGGAACTATTCCAGGTGGTATTAGCTCTGATACTGACGCGCACGCTCAAGGATCAGTGGTGGAATATAGAACGTACAGGGCCCCGATCATGAACATCAGTAACGTTAGGGTCTTGGTCCGCCTGCTAAGCTGCAACTTTAGGATCGCCGGGATAGGGATGATAAGCGTGATTATATCAGTCGCGATATCGGTTCCTACCAAACTCCAACCCGCCGGGATGGCGCTCTTACAGTATCGCGTGTAGTCATCGGGTTGGGCGAAGAGAGCCATGAAATGGGATCCGCATTCCAGGAAAACTTCGAGCACAAAAGCAGCGGTCCATATTCCGATAAGGATCATCCATACTACGAGGAAGCGACGAAACAGAAATTTAGCGAAGAGGTCCCAGTACAGAAAACAGACAGAAAGTTTAAGGAATCCGAGGCCAAGGACACCGAGAAGGAGGTAAGACACCTCAATCTATGGGACACGTTAATGGTTTACCATCAGCAGAATTATCATTCTTACATATTTTGCTTTGTTCAACCGTTCTGTGACAAACTCCGGGCTTTCGATGGTGCCTCCTAATGGGTAAGCTAAAGCGTGCTCTTCAATACCTTGTCTGTATATTAGCCCCGACTCCGTATATATCTACCGTGAATTGGGAGTGATGTTTAACGAGTAAAAATCCCGTTCTAGTTCCAGTAGTCTCACCGTAGATTTCAAGGACAGTCAATCCTGTCCCGAAGGTGAACGCGACCAATATGAGCCAGTCGCTGGTTATGATCCTGTGACGTTTCCATCTCCTTAAAAAGAACCTTAGCCCAACACACAAAGCAGTAACAACTTCCATCACGAGAGCACCCGCAATCAAGCTCGCTGGTTTATCGTAGTGGATAATCCCCATGATCAATGCTTAATGCTTGTGACGAAGTGAGTGATTCTTCTGGGAGGTAATGATGAAGTTAGATGGTGTGATTGGGAGAAAATATGCAAGGAGTAGATAAACAAAGGATGCTTCTATCAACCTCTCTAGAGAGGGGGCTTATTATTACACCCTTACTTTAAATCACTCCCTTAATGCTAAAAATACATTTAAAATATGCCTATTTCGACACCTTGTTCCATATGTATTTACCCGTCCCCCCAAAACTAAACCAATTGTGGTCACACGAGCCCATCCGAATTTACTCCTCCCTGTTATGCATCTAACCATACATTATTATTCTTCACGCCTCTGAGCGTTGTTGGAGCATTTGACTCCCATACTCCCATACGTACCACAAGGTGGACTTAGGAAGATAGGAAGAAACACGTTGGTCTATAAGGAGCCAAAATCTACCTACCTAGACCAAGGTCATGTCATACATACAGGAAGGCTCGTTATCTATTATGTCTTACATCATGTTAGTAGGTTATATATCCGACAATGTGTCTTGTTGAGACTCTGTTACACACATCGTGTGCGCCCCCAAGTTGATTAATGATCGTGCTGATGCGGAACTCAGAAAATATAGATTGCGCCGCGCGTGAGACATTACAATACCCATGCCTTTACCACTTAAGGAAAAGATAGATGCTGAGTAGTGCCGTACGCCACACGGATGTCGGTAACTCCCTACCTGAAGGAAATAGACTAGATGGTTGCGCTCTAGTATGGTATCACGAGCGTAAATTTACACTGCATGGCCACGTAGCAACCAGTAAGGCAGCGGTAGCTATTACACAACCTTTATTGGCGAAACGTAGTAGGAGTTTTACTATCTTGAGAGAGCCTCGTTAGCGAAAGTCAGCGTACTGCCTAACCTAAGAAGAGCGTAATTCTCGCTAAGAAGCTGGGTGCTAATTACCGGAATACCTAGGTAAATATGTAAATAGCATTGAAAGTAACATCCCCTTCACCATGTTTCCTCCAGCTACTAGAAGAGGCTGTATGGGGCTAGAGGCAAATTTTATCTGCAGGATCGTCCGCAAAAATGTCTTAATTGATGGCGTAACTGTCTTAGGTACCTATACTGGCAGCACAAGTGTCTTGTTGGTAGATTTACACCTACTAATCTCAGCACAGATTAGTAGCATGCGCGCCTCTTCCCGTTTAATCGAACTCTGCCGGTTTCACCATGTCATTATACGAAGCAGCCCTGCTCTTCATCCATGCATGTAGATCATTCCAGTCAACGCAGACATGCGGTTGAGGGACACTCACTGAGGGTTTTTCAGTACTGTGCGTTGTCCATACGAGGGTATAGATGTCTACACTTGCTTTGCAGAGTAATTCCATGCGAATTGATTCCAAACAGTGGTCAACGTGCCTCAGACAGTTCAACCCAATCTTGCTCCCCATGACTGTAATAGTATTCTGGATGAAGATATTGCTTGATCCGTTTCTACGAGCCTACGTTAGTGCATAGTTTCCAAGGCGAGCTTGATTGGAGGTGTATTTCGGTATCTGGAGCGAGTAAAACATTGAAATATATATATTTAAGGGGCTGAGGGATATGCGTTCTGAGTCTCCCATCTTAGTTGCAAAAGCCATAGGAAAAAGACCACGACGATTTAAAACTTTAAAAGAAGGCTACGGATTCCGGGCTAAAAGTCTTGAAAAGAACTGACCAAACAATGTAATGAATGTGATACTCCCAGTCCTCCGACATAACCTCCATCTTTATGTGCTATGGAACTTGCGTTATTAGCAAGTAAGAGCTCTTCTTCCGAGAACCGTATAAGAGTTCCGGACAGTAGATCATGCCATGCTTCATCAAGCTCCGGCCTTGGCTGACCCATAAACTTCGGCGAATCCGGATCTGTCAGATATTTATTTACATATTTAACTTTTGCGGGTGCTTCCACACTGTTAATTATGATCTCGTCTCTTTCAAACGCATGCGCACTTACTATAGGGTTCCTCGAAACCAGGCACCGAGGATGAAGGGCAAGAGAGATTGTGGCGTCCATATGAGACGCCTATAGCTGACAATGACGCCAGTACAATGGATGATAATAAGAGAATATAAAATTTCTGTCTCCAGACAAGTTCTGTGTGGGAATTTATAGTCTCCTCATCCAAGTTTTCGCCGCCTCGGTTCTGGATCGCAGTATATTGCGATTTTTGGACAGCAAATAGTACCATGGTGGTTGAGGTTAATTGATACTTGACCCTGTAAGGCAAACGAGTATAGTTCTTTCTAGTGGAGAGACTTCGTGGGTGTGGAAAAGGCGGTTAAGGAAACGAACTGAGGTCCTATGAAGAAAATTTATGAGTAAAAGTAGGTGACTTATGCCAGATCAAGTTCGGCGCCAACCTCTTGTCGAGATGCAGTATGGTGCGAAGGGAACACAGCCGGACTTACAGGAGCCAGTGGATAAACGTAAATGCACCACATGAAACGAGACATTTGAGTTGGCAGAGTCAATTTATGTTAGGCAACATACCTAGGTAAGTATCCCATGCGCGTTACTAGATACTGGCGGGCGGGTGCGTACCGGATGAACAATTCAATCCCTTCGGTAAGGCGGAACTATAAGTACAGTCTTAATCTCCTTCATGATACTCCAACGAGAGCAGTACTAAGATCTATTTCCCGCTTGATAAAATATAGCATTTCTATCTTCCTCCCTACTACCTAGGTACTTAGCAACAATCTCATTCATATCATATTATTTAGTTGCCGAGGCTCGAACACCATTAGTCAGTAAAGTCAAGATGAAGCTCCTCTCATTACTTATGTTCCTCTGGGCATCGCTTCAATCAACGATTGCTACTCCCACCTCAGGTAGATTCCACTTTCTCATTTCTGCATTTTTGTCTCTAGTTTATTGAAATGAAAAGGCGGATGTGTCGACAATCGTCGCTAATATCCTGAAGGGGAGGAAGCCTACCAGGCGGGATCCATCAAGAGAGATGGGCTGACGGAATTCGATGCGGACTTCTGCGTTCTCAAGAGAGATGTAAAGCGAGGTGTGCTTACGAGCGGGCCGAGTTGTAAGCATTACAGAGTATACTTGGGGATGGCTACATATTGATGACCTGCATAGGCACTAACAGACCTGAGAGTGTGTAACGTGGGGAATGGTGATAGCTCCATGCTTATAGTAAGCTGTGCTACCTCGGGCTCGGACTATATTATTTCGCACACACCCCGGGGTACGTGGTAAAGTCCTGGACAAAAAGGGGCTGTAGTGGATGCTATGTAGTTGCAATTACAGATTATGTTACACACCTCTACATCCCTTACCTAGACCATCTAATGTTGTGATATGCTCTTTGTCCGCACCTTATTGGTTGCTTTACACTAGGAGCTTGTCGTACACGTTGATGAGAGAACCATGGTTGCGCATCCTTTCTCGCCTAGGATCTCCAGCGAGCAGATAAGGGTCATTCCTCTCCCTGTAATGTTGGATTGAGACGCTTAGCTCTTCCACTTATCTACCCCCGTAAAGTTTTGCTTCATTCTCCGTGGAGAAAGAAGAGGTACAAGCTTTTCCAAATTAAACCCAATCGGATGGCTCTGCAGCTCTTGCGGACGGCTTTCCTCGGCTTTTTCGTAGCCAATGAGGCCGTATCAGACCCCTCTGTTAAGCTCGAAGAGAGCGGAGTCACGTATCGAGGCGTGACCAAGGGCCATGTAGAGCACTTTCTGAACATTAAATATGCTCACGACACATCTGGTAGGCGGCGCTTCGCTCCCCCTGAACCATATACGCCGCCAAAAGGAAGCGAAATTGCGGCTACAGCGCCAGGTCCTGCGTGCCCGCAGTCCAAAGAAGCCCTACCACCCTTCTTCGATGAGAGTCCAGAGATCAGTGAGGATTGCCTCAACCTACGGATATCAAGACCAATTGGGACCAAGGCAGACGATAAGCTTCCAGTAGTCGTATGGCTTCACGGCGGCGGAGTCCTTAAAGGCTCCGCGTACGATTCGCATTTTGATCCGGAAAACCTACTCGAGCTCTCTACATCGCTAAAGAAGCCAGTGGTCTACATTGCGCTTAATTACCGCTTAACGATATTCGGGTTTGCCCAGCTTCCTATCTTGAAGGAGCAGAAGTCGATGAATTTAGCCCTCCGGGACCAGAGGGTTGGACTCGAGTGGATCAAGAATAATATCGCAGCATTCGGTGGCGATCCAGATCGAATTACAGTGTTTGGCCTAAGTGCGGGGGGCACCTTCGCTTCACTTCACTTATTATCTTATGGAGGCAAGGAAGGTGTGCCGTTTACCCAAGCGTGGGCGATGTCCGGACCACCTGGCACCGCTCTCAACGTCACGACAAACGCTGTTGAGCTGCACACTTGCGCCGTCGCCGAAAAGGTACAGTGCGGGGCTGATAAGGATCAAGATATCCTCGACTGTCTCAGGCGCGTTCCTGTGGAGGAGTTGACGAGCGCAGCCATGGAATATTCAAGGAATAACCACCCGCCTCACGGGGTCTTGACCTTTATTGCCTCAATTGATGGAGATTTTGTTCCGGATCGACATACGCGGTTATATAAATCTGGGGACTTCGTCAAAGGTTCGATATCATATATCCTCTCATGTGTTCGATAATGCTCAAATAGATTCTAGGAATCCCAATGATATTTGGTTGGACGCACGATGATGCTAGCGTAAACGCCGCGCCTGGTATTGGGTACCACACAGAGGAAGACATGAAGCGAGCTATCAAACCATGGGCCCATGCTCTCACTGACGACGATTACGAAGATATTTTCTCGCTTTATCCCGCCTCTGACTTCGAGGAGGAGTTTAGCAACTACGAGGCGCGCAAAAAGGAGTCGGACCCTGTTATTCCAATCCACTTCTATCGCGTCTCCCGCATTCTACGCGACATTCTTTTCACGTGCTCTTCCATAAATTTTGGATTTGAAATGTCAAGACAATCGAAGGCTCTCGATCCGAATTTCCCTGGGGTTCGTTTGTACGATCTCAACCAGACCGTGTTGTCACCATTGTTAGCGTCAGCTGGGATGCCATATCTAGGCACATGCCACGGGAGTGACACCAACTACATCTTCAATGGAGTATTTCCAGAGGGACAAATGTCGGAATACGATCAACTATTGTCGGAGTCGATGGCCGGGTCCTTCATCAACTTTGCATACACAGGTGACCCAACATATGCAGGTGACGTTCATTTCAACTCATGGCCTGAATCGTTTCCTGAGGCTGAGCGGTTGAGTGAAAATTCGGATGAACATCTACCTTCATGCATGAATCTCCAACTCATTGGCGGACCTTTGGGGACAGGATATAGCACTCTGAGGGCGAAGTATGCATATGCTAAACTTGATGCATCATTTGGTACCGTGCAGGAACCTTTGGGCCAAGCCGTGGAGTTTGGAGAGATGGAGTATAAGACTTCCCAAAAGAGGAAACGAGTTTTAGAGCGCGAGAAGCTGTTAGAAAGGTGTGCATTTATCGATTCCCTCTCCGAGAAGCTTGGTGTGTAAAGGAGAAACCTAGGAATAGGCCAGAAGACAAGTCAGGGGGTCGTCTACAGGTCCCCAACAACCCACTCAAATTGAATAGTAACTTATAGATACTTTATGCTAATTGAATCGAATGCCATGGGAAATGCCATAGAATCCGAAAATGACGCGAGTTATTAGAGGCTTGATTTTGCATGATTAGTAGAAACAACATGGTTAGAATCTATACCCCTGAATTAACCCCCAAGTCTTCCCGCCACCTCCTCAAACATTGCTGTCGCTAAGCCACACCTTATCGACGTCGCATTCCTGTTTCTAATTGGTAGGCAGCGACTAGAGATGAACCACTAAGCAAGAACGCCTCTAAATATATTACGAATATGAGAGCACCTACGTACCTGGTAATGGCCAGGATAGTTTAAGAGATACCACTACCTGCTCTCTTCTACCGTCATTTGCAATGTCTTATCCGTATAGCTAAAGCATTACCTATACAACCATAAAGGATAGGGAATATTAAAAAGTGATATCAGTTATGCCGCAAGGCTTTCCGAGTTCTAGAACGTCTCCTTGTACCGGTGCGTTGCAAGGTTCGCTCCTTGGTTTGCGTTAACCAATCGGGTTCATTTGAATACGGTGGCAAGGGTAGGTAGTATAGCAGACAATTGCGGACCCGTTACTACCAAAGATAGAACTATGTAGGCAGACAATTTCACGCAATTTGACAGTTATTTAACATAATTATAAGCCGTAGGAAGTATCCCAAGCCTCCGGTGCGCGGGTATATAAAGCTGTTTGAGCGACGCTCATCTGAACAGTACTCACCTCCTAGATTGCCACGACGAGAATCAAATATATTTTGCTACCGACTGAAACCCATCATGGCCGAACTACTACGGAGTCTCTGTGTCCCGTCAACATTTGGCAACTTATCTGTTTTTGGCACTGAGATTCTCTCGATCGAAGCCAACCTAGCGACCAATGTCAGCATGTCAGTCCCAGAGGCATATCGGTTCACTCAGCCAGCAACGGAACTCCAGAATGGTACCTTTTGTAATATCACGGTATCATATACACACCCAGGGCAGAACGATAACATTTTCGTCGAAGCATGGCTGCCCGTTGACAACTGGAATAATCGCCTTCAGGCTGTTGGTGGCGGAGGATGGGCAGCTGGTCGATTTTTCCTCTCCTACGCCGCAATGTACGGGGCAATAGCTGATGGCTATGCCACTATCACAACTGACGCGGGTCTTGGGGGAGAGTTGTCGGCAAAGTCATGGGCTCTGAACAGTCCTGGGAATGTCAACCTGTACAACCTCCAGAATCTTGCCTCAGTATCGTTAAATGACGAGGTAAGCTATAACAAGCCCTTCATCGAGGCTAAGCATCCATCTTATAAAGAGAACAGGCAATTATAGGAAAATCCCTGATCAAAAACTTCTACGGCAAAGGCCCGACCTTTTCCTACTGGAATGGCTGTTCCCAAGGCGGTCGCCAAGGTCTTATGCTGGCGCAGCGCTACCCCACAGCCTATGACGGGATTGCAGCTGGCGCTCCCGCCATCTACTGGACCGAATTCTTTTCTTCAGTCCAATGGCCTCAACAGTTTATGAATATGCTAGGCTCATATCCTCATGGTTGCGAGATTGATGCAATAACTGCTGCCGCAATATCGACGTGCGACGAACTCGATGGAGTTCTTGATGGTGTAATTGCAGAACCCGAGGCCTGTTTGAACACCTTCGATCCATTCCGTTTAGTTGGCCAGACCACCAGCTGCAATGAGACAGGCGGCTCAATCCAGATCAGCGCTGCTGCTGCCGCTGTAGTAAATGCTACCTGGCAGGGAACGATGACAGAAAAAGGCAAACGGACGTGGTACGGACTTAATCCGGGAGCTGATCTGACTGGCAATAGTCGGCTTTCCTTCGGAGAACCTGGGGTTGTAGCAACGAATTGCACTACCGGAACTTGTGTTGGTGCACCAAGTTACTTGGGACTACAATGGCTACAGCTTTTTATTGCTAAAGACGCGGCCTTCGACGCCTCCAACCTTACGCATGCGCAGTTTGACGATCTAGTACACGCTAGTACACAGCAGTTCAGGTCTATGATTAGCACAGATGACCCTGATTTGACTAGATTTCGTGAGGCAGGCGGGAAATTGGTAACTTTCCATGGAGTCGTGAGTTCCCCCTATACATTCCAGTTTTATCTAAGTTTATGTGACTAATGCCAATCTCTCAATTAACAGCAAGACAACATCATCCCCACGAAAGGAACCGAGAGATACTACCGTGAAGCTAGTACTATTTTCCCGGACATTCACGATTTTTACCGTCACTATGAGGTCCCCGGTCTTGGACACTGCTTCGGTGGCGCTAGTGGGTTACCTACTCATCTTTTTGATCAGCTACGTGCCTGGGTTGAAAACGGTACAGCACCACAGGAGACACTAGTTCAACTCATGGGCGTGAACGGGACCGTGCAAGATCGTATTTTGTGCCCATATCCACAAAAGGCCAGGTTTGATAAAATCTGCGGAGACACTTCCAGTACCAAGTGCTGGTTCTGTTCTGACTCATCAATCCCAAAAGATTGCTCCCCACCACTAGGGGATCTATAGGAATCCTTGGCTAGTGTCTTGTGTGCAGGAGATTTTCCTAGACATGTTCAGCTCGTCTGTATTCCGTGTCATATTTTTCTTTCGTTGAATTTAACAGCCGGACACACTACTTGGCTGTCTTCCAGGCTAATAGATTAGTAATACTACCTTAGCAATACCAATACATTCATATATATCGGCGGCATGAGCGTGATACGTGTGTTCTAAGCCACTTCAGGTGTGTATTGGTAGCTTGTACGTATTTCACGCTATCCTAACACTCGGATGCGCCATGCCCAAATTCTGTGGGGATTGACTATGAAGGTTTATACTGAGGCCACATAATATAACCAACTCGTCTTTCTAGAGTCTACTACAGCATACTCCGGCCTCTCATTTAAATATTAGATATATGTAGAAGTTCTCACTACTCGTTGTCGTTGCAGAATCAACTCCACCATAGTAGAGCCAACGATCATGCCCCGGGGTTCCGGGGGGTTATTGTGGAGTCCCGTACAGGTTGTGATTCTATTGGCTCTAACCCCTGAATGCATTGCCGTATTCGTCCCAGCGAATCGTATCGCTCAGAATACGGCGGTGTTCCACCTATTCGTTAGTTTCGCTCAGCGTCGTCACCAGATTTGATACACAGGCTCCTACTCTAAGGAGGGATCTGGGAGGACTTTGGGAAGGATGGATATCAAGAAAGGTTCAGTGGGGATTACTTTAAAGCGGTTAGCTAGATTAGGGAGATGGCACTTAAATAAAAGACATTATGCTCGATACTACATGTAATTCAGAAAATGGTTCTTATAATATCTTGAGAGCAATTACGATAGAACGAATGATTAAGATTCAAAGTTCTAATCTAATAACCTAAGCTTTACTTCTAAGGTATTAATACTAATCTATCTCTTTGATGCAGTCAGACAAGACGAAGTCTTGTCTGAGGCATCAACCTGTACTTCTTTATCAGTCTACATGAAAGCGTACAATAACTCCTTTGCCCACATATCTTAATGAAGTGAAGGAGAAGACCAAATGAATATGGCCGCAGAAGAGCGACATGACAGCAGTTAGCGTGTGGGAATATGCACATAGATATCTCGTAGTCGATTTGAAGAAAGGGGGAAGGTTAACTACGAGATGCTGTATTTCCTAGGCTCCTAATAGAATACTTGCTTGGTATAGGTAAGCTATATAGAGGTAAATACATCCATGGGTGTAGGTATCCATACTATAGGTAACTAGGAGGTACCTGTATAACCCCGCTACATCCATGCCCAGGCGCTCACCTCTCCTCCCCCCAAACCACCTAAAACTTCCTCACCAATGCGTCGCAATCCATCGATGATCTTGCCCCCAACCTTGAATGTTCAAAATTTAACCTCCATGCTTCTCTATTAAAATCCTTATATTCCATGCGTCGCGCTCATAGGAAGTCCAAATATGGATGTAAAAACTGCAAGCAGAGGCACTTAAAGTGCGACGAGGCTCGTCCCTCTTGCAATAATTGCCTGATCACGGACCGTACATGCTCGTTCCTAGAGTTGAGCACAACATTACCTGTCAACTTATCCGGGGTGCCGTTGGCTCGGAGTCCCTCTTCTACAAGCCACTCGCCTACACCTAACCGGCTTACTCCGCCAAAATATGATGGTCCGCAAGATGGCTCACTTGGTGAGCGTTATAGCTTGGTACATCTTGAACTATTACACCATTTTCAAAGCGGGCTTGTAGAGACTTTAGGGTCGAATCTGCCAGATGTCATACCAATGATTCATCATTGCATCCAAGAGGCATTTAGGACGCCTTACCTGATGGATGAGCTGCTTGCTCTCTCCGCGGCCCATAAGAGCACTCTCGCCGAGGATAGAAGTAGCCTCTTTCAGACCGAAGCGACACGGTTACAAACCAGGGCATTAGCCCAGTTTAACGCTGCAAATACCGATATATCAGACGAAAATTACCTGGCCATGTTCCTCTTTTCCGTCTTTCTTGGACATCACGTCCTCTTCGACACCTTTTCATGCCTCGATAACCTATCTACAGTTTTAGACAAGTTCGTCCAGTGCCTTAGTCTTCACCGAGGCATCTGTGCTATTGCCAGCCAATCATGGTCAAATATCGAATCGCAAATTTATCCAAATATACCTATCGACTCAACACCGACAGAACCCAGTCAGTTTCGTCAATCAGATGAATGCGCCGGGCTAGTCGAATTAATTCAGAGCGGCGAGCTGAGCTCCTCCGCAAGCCAAGCGTGCCGTGGCGCAATTGATGCACTCCAACATATATTCGATAAGGAGCGATCCAGAGAACTGCCTGCAACCCGGCGCATCACCGTGATACAAGAATGGCCGGTTAGAATATCCACAACTTACATTGAACTTTTAGATCAGCGGCGTCCTGAGGCCTTAGTTATTCTCGCGCATTACGCAGTGCTGTTGCATCGCGCGAGAGACTACTGGGCAGTAGGCGACGCTGGAAGCTTTCTTATTCGATCTATTGCCCGCCATCTTGGGTCATACTGGGATAAGTGGCTCCAATGGCCAAAACAGGTGGGACTATCTGTAGGTACCGACTGAGCCTTAACCGTTAACCTACCTAGGAACGCTTGCTATGAAATGTCTTCGTGGCGTTTCGCGAAATTGAGCTTACAGTCTCATTAGCTGTATCTGTATCAACAGCATGTACTTTAGGTAGGTAAATTCAAGGGTTGGAAATTTTCCAGGAAACGCAACTTAACCACCGCACGTCCTCCATTTTGGTCGCGAGTGTCTCCAGGTAGGTTGTGGGGGAAACATCAATTAGAGGGTTTCAGCGCTACATAGGTACACTATATTTGCTAAATCGCTATAAATTACAGGAACTCATGCGCTGTAATCTCCACAGCTGCGGAGAACTCCATATACGCTACATCTACAGCGCATTTCAGCATTGGAAGTGAGTTTGGAAATTGCCTCCGTCTAAGAGCGCAAACTTATCGAACTTTGAAATACAAAAATATTCGATGTACCTTAGGTACCTCCATGTAATGTCCTTTCTACCTAGGCCATGGGAAAATGGTGACGTCAATCTCATTCGCGCTGTCGAATGGTTTATTTCACACCCTTAGTCGGGATTCGTTTAAAGTCACCGTGTTAATGGATAAAGCCACCTTATACCCACATATATTAATCCTAACATAGGTAGTTTAGTAATATTAGTACTTAATTAAAGGTATAACTTTAATAAAAAATTATATTTTTTTTTCTCGTTAATATTAAAATAAAATTTTTATTATTAACTTTATTATTATTTTTATATTATATATAATTTATTTTTTTAATTAATAATAATAATTTTAATTAATTTTAATTATTTTTAATTATTTTTAATTATTTTTAATTATTTTTAATTATTTTTAATTATTTTTAATTATTTTTAATTATTTTTAATTATTTTTAATTATTTTTAATTATTTTTAATTATTTTTTTAATAAATTTAATAAAAAACTTTATAATATAACTTTTAAACTTTTTAATAAATTATTAAATAAACTTTTTAAAACTTTAAAAAATAAAATATAAGTTATAAAAGTTATAATTAAAAATAATTTTATTTATTAAATTAAATATAAATATATAAAAATAATATTTTAATTATTATAACTTTTATATTTTAAATTAAATATTTACGTTATTAAATTATATTAAAATTAATATATATAAGTATAAAATAACTTTATTTATTAATACGATAACTTTAAACGAACTTAAGAATATAACTATCGATTTTACGTAAGATTTAACGGAAAAGACTGCCGACTTAAGGCTATTTCATTTAGTGGGGGTTCGAGGTATAAGATCTTTCCAACCTAGCACCTACGAAGCTAATATATCACTTATAACCAGTCTCGCTCGACCAAAAGTTATTCGCACTAAAAATAAAGTAGCCACACTGCCACAGAGAGCGCCGGGGCCCACAAACGGCGACTTGCCTAGAGACTTGCCTAAATAGGAAATCTTCAGCAGGCCAACAGCCGTTCAACTTACCTAGTTAAATTAAACGGGGTAGCATCTTTCCGTACAATTCCTAGGTAAGTCCATCATCTGACTACTGGAATCACCAAAATAAATGGGGAACCAAAACAGAAGGAGAAAAACTACACGTACAACAACTCCAGTAAAATCGTCTGCTGTATATTGTGACGCGAAGGATAAACATAGAGATGTTATCCAAATGGGAATTGCGAGAGCTATCAAAGAGAAATCAAATCCTGCCGATACACACGTGAGGTAGACACCCAATCCGGAGCAGATATATACAGCCACGACCTTGGGATGGTGCAGTAGAGTGTCTGACGTGTAGATTGGTTGAAGTCTGACCCATACTCCACGTCCTAAGGTGTTGGCTGACACCGGCTCATTGATTTCCAGTGTCGTGATATTCGTACCGGGTCCGTAAATACCTGTGCGCATGAGTGGCGTGAGGGTGATTGCCATGTCATTGTGCTTCGCACCATCTCTCCAAGTGAGCTTCCTTAGTCTCTCGAGCGTCGGCGAAAAGGATTGTGAGGAGACAGGGTGAGCAACCAGGAATCGACTCACTAATCCCCGGATGATGCTATGATAAAACTCAGCTTTGATGTAGAAATAGTCCGGTGAGTGTGGATCATTCATCGCGTCGGAACGTTGGCAAGAGAAGAAAGCTTCGCATCGATTTCCACTAGGAGGTCCAGATCCATAGACACATAAATGAATATGGGTGCTAAATGTAGTCAATTGGTGGTCTACATGGAGACTCTCATAAACCAATGGCACCGAGGATTGCAGCATAGCCAACCTCCCACCAATATGTCGCTTTTCAAGGGAAGAAGTAATGGCGAATGCCGTTTCGAAATATACCACGCGCAACTTCCACTCCATGAATAACATCGGCGAGCGGTGAATGGTTACCAGTTGGTGCCCGCGTAGTCTCATTCCCACATATTCCTTTTGAAATATCCACGACAACTTTCCTCGTGGGGGAGAGAGAAACAATCTAATGGCAACGAGCTTTCGGGGATCATCAAGTAAGCAACACTTTAGAATACCAAGATTTCCCCTTACGATCGGAATTCTAAAACGAAGGCCTCTTTGAGTTAATTCAAACCTTGTCGTCTCCTTGAGACTCCCACTGTCGTAAGGAACGATACCCGCACAGCCTACAAATCCTCGTGGGGAACTCGCAAGTATTGAAACATGCCGATCTAGACCCGTATCATGAGTCTCACCCGAAGTTCCAAACCCCCATGCGAATATGGATTGATCGGTTGTTCGCCGAATAATCTCCTCTTGCAACCTTTGGAAGGCCTTATCGCCCTCTCCATAAATCAAAGGCATGTTAATGTCGAAAATGCCAAGTAGACAATAGGCAATGTCTTCCTTTCTCGTAGTCTCACGTTTCGCAGCCAAACACATGCGCTGTGCGATGCTAAGGCCATGAATGCCGTAGATATTCAGCAAATTGAATGGAATGCCCGTGATATCTTCGAGAAGTTTCTCAATCTTAGACCTCTCCTCTAAAAAGGTCCATGATTGGCTGAAAAAAGAAACATTCTTAGGAGCAATTAGCTCTTGCAATGTCCACCCCCGAGTAAACCATACACTTTTGCGGAAGGGCGAATTCTCGGCGGTGAGGTTGGTATCGTCGGCGGAAACGTCATCGAGATAAACATAACAAACGCGAGATTCGTTGTACCATCGGTACATAGAGTTGATGGCCTCGGATAACTCAGCGCTGCTAGTTTGGTCTATGCAGCAGGTATCTACCCAAACCCAGTCGATCCCATTTTCCTTAGCCTTCTCACAACAGCCTTCGATCTTTCGATATCCAGCTTTAGACGTGCTTGGATGAGAAGAGCCGTTGTCAACGTGCCCATTGATGAGATCGAATTCTTTAAGCGTGATTTCGTCCGAACCCCATCTATGCGAGAGAATAGCATAAGGCTCTCGCTGTTCGTCGCCAAACCAGCGCATTTTTTTCGTGTGTGCATTAATAAGACGCATCTCAAATGACAATGCTGGGTTTGCGGAGAATAATGATGAGGATATCTAATAGCTGGAAATGTTGCTCTTGGAGATCCTAGAAGGATTTGAATGTGAATGAATAACGGATTGATCTAAGGAGCCTGCTCTGAAAGAAGGCCTACATATCAGCTACCATCTTCGGAGCCTTGCCTCTCGATATGCGATCATGTCCAGAGGCTGGCTGGCGTTACAGTCACAGACCCACCCTGCAGGGGGCTGAAGTACCTACTTAATCACGAAGGAAGCCGGAACATCGACGAGATTCTTTACGATAGATAATGGTTAGAAAATATGCATATATAGAATTTATAGCAGGTTTAAGTATATAAGACCGGATTACTCTTCATCGGCGTGTAAAAGATCTTAGCAGAATAGGTACCTAGATTATTGTAATATATACCTACCGGATAGTACATGGGCGGATCCGATTTGGGGAATGATCTATCACATCTGCTTACTGAGACTAGCATCAATTTATTCTTAAGACCACGACGGGAGTATTAGTCTAGAATAATTAAAACATCTACTCATATGCCGTCCCGTATAATAGCAGATCATTGGAACGTGTGTCAATTTACTCATTGACTTTGGGCAGTTACATAAATCTTACTAGATTTGGCAACGTTCATATGAATGGGCACTTAAACCATTGCGGTATTCCAGGAGGCTTTGCCAAGCGGAGCGGCAGCCTTGGCATTCGCTCCAATTTTGCGCCGTATTATTATCACAACATTCCCTTGTCATTAAAAGGAAGTTATATCATGTTACATCATGAGTCCTACCTAGAAAGGCTGGAAATTGTGTCGACGGCCTATTTCGCAGTCCAGATATGCCGTGGCCGGAGAATCACAGATTAATATATGAAGCTCGTCACACCCGCTTGTATCCGCCCATATCACTCACACTGTAAGTCTATTATGATAAGTCAATTAGGCAGTCTTGGTTCTTACCGATAGTGTCATGCCAGCTTTAGTAAGATTTCTCCTTACCCTCACCTGTGTCTTTGCCTACGGCAATGCCTTCTCAGGCCAATCAAGGTCACATAGCGAACGAGAATACGCGCAAGCCTTCAAAGCTATTCCAGGATCCCCCAGATGGCCATCTCTCTAAACCTAGACCAGCTTCAATCAATCAATCGGAGGAAAATTTCTCCGAGCAGCTGCTCCAGGAGCTGTCTGTCATCCCGGACAGCCCGCCTACAACGCCGAACAGTGCGCAATCGTCACTCCAAGATGGAGCACCGATGACTTCCACCGGGACTATCCCGTCTCAATCATGTGGCAGCAGTTCAATAATGACACCCGTCTTCCTGACCCAGATGCTCCGTGCAGTCCTGATGGATATCCTGCCTACGTCGTAAATGCGACTATCAAGCTGGCCCTAGACTTTGGTGAGCTTTAGCGCATTACATGCAACCGGGTCGGCATAGCGAGTTCAGCTGTCTGATAGAATGTCGCAGCGCGCACACACGGTGTCCGGGTTATAGTGAAAAGCACCGGCCATGATTACCAGGGGAGGTCACAAGCTCTCGGAGCTCTTTCAATATGGGCTCGCCATATGGGGGGATTGAAGATATACACGTCGTTTCAACCCCGAGGCTGTCAATTCACCATCGATGATTCCGCTGTGACTATAGGGGGAGGGTCCGCAGTTAGCGACATATACGACGAGCTCGGCAAGATATACCAGACGATAGTCGCTGGTAGCGGTAGATCCGTCGGTGTCGAGGCTATCTGACTGGGGGTGGTCATTCTATTCTCTCACCTCGATATGTGCGAGGCGTAAGTTGACATCCCTGCATAGGCAACGAGCGCTGAAAGGAGATTGGAAATCGATTATGTCGTGTTGACTAGCTCGAAAGGGGGAGGCTCTTCAAGCGAGCCTACTTAGCCAATTACCAAAAATTCCAATTACCCGAAGACAATCAGCACAGGAAATAATTTAATTCAGGCAGCTTTCTCCTAAGCATTTAAGTGACAATTTTATTTAATCAATAACGAATACCTATTTCTCATTCAGCACCTATTCGGAGGCACTTAACCTTACTTCTTCGGCGGCAACTTCTCCAACACCACCTGATCTCCCGTGATCTCGAAGTCCCAGGCAGCACGGTCGTCAACATCTAGCACTAACTTATACTTCCCAGGCCAAAGAGTTAAACCACCGTCTTTGTCACTACGCGAAATAGCACCGAGTGTGATATCTAGAGTTGCCGTTCCTGTCTCGCCCGGCTTGATGTCATGAATTCGAGTAAACGCCACCAAGCTCTTGATCGGGTACGGTTCCGGCCCGTATTCGCCTTTCAGGAACGCCAGCACGACATAGTCAGAAGTGACATTCCCCGTGTTCGCCACCGACACGGGGACCGAGGTAAAAGGCGCTAGATCGGGGTAGTTCCCTGACGCCACGGGGCCGGTCTCGGTAAAGGACACGTTTTTGATGAGATCCGCGGTCGAGAACGCGGTGGGAAGGTCTGCGGACAGTGACACGTTAAAAGTTGTGTAGTGCAGACCGTGACCAAAGGGGAAAACGGGTTCTTTGGTGTACCATTTATAAGTCCGCCTATGAGTCTGATCAGTTCGATTTCTCAAGAACTGCCTATAGCAAAAGAATAACTCGGAATAGGAGAGCCACTTACCCAGGGTTGCTAGTGCCGGATTGTAGATTCATGTTCGTCATTTGGACTTGGTTGACATAGTCACTAGGGTACTGCGTGACTGGCAGTCTACCCGCGGGTGCTTTCTCGCCAGTCAAAATGCTCACCACCGCCGCACCACCATCTTGCCCCGGATACCCGGCCCACAGTAACGAATCCACGCCTGTCGCAGCGACCAGCTCCGAGCTGTCGATCATGGTTCCCATCTGCACCACAACAAATGGCTTCGTCCCCTTGGCTGCCGCTATCTGTTTAATAAGGGGTATCTGCTGTCCCGGCCACGTGATCTGCTCGCGGTCCCGGTCTTCCGCCTCGACGCTGGTATCAATTCCGCCGACGAACACCACAGCGTCCGCAGCCTGAGCAGCATTTAGCGCCGCAGAGAAGCCCGAGTTCGACGACCCGGTGATCGCGCACCCTTGGGCATTAGTGACGTCATAGTCCGCGGCTTTGAACGCCGAGACCACTGTCGAGATGCTCTGCGCAATCCCATAATAGTTCCCCTGCATTTGCGTCGTCGCGGTACCGAGAGGACCCACGACGGCTACTTTCTTGATTGATTTTGACAGAGGCAACGCGCTCCCGTTATTCTTTAGTAACACAAGGCCCTCCTGTGCGGCACGAAGCGCGAGTGCCTTCGCTTCGGGTATCGCAACCGCGTCCCACCCGAGCTGGCGGTACGGTTGTTGGGCAGGGGGGTCAAACCAGCCTAGACGCACCATGGATGCGTAGCGCCGGATAAGAGACCGGTCCAGGACTGTGTCGTTAAACATCTTCGAGTTATATGCCGAGGGCAAGTTTTGCGGCCAGAATTGACCGCAATCGAGATCCGTTCCGGCGTTAAGACTCGCGGCAGCGGCCCCCGCGGCTGAGGAACCGTATCGGTGGTCGGTCCACACGTTTTGAAGGGCATCGCAGTCGGCTGTGACCCAGCGGTCCTCGCTGCTAAACCCGTAAGACCCGCGCAACACATCCTGCAGTAGCCAGGGATCGGCGCAGGTCGGCACGCCGTTGACGGCGTTATAACTGCACATAGCGGACTGGGCATTGGCGTCGCGGATGCACGCGCGGAAAGGCTGGAGATAATAGTCCTGCAAATCCTGGTTCGTGATCTTGGCGTCGAATGCGTAACGCCGGTTACCCTTCCAGTTCTCCATGTCGTACCCCGCGTAGTGCTTGCATGTAGCAACGAGCTTGTAGTATGGGTCCGCATGCAAGCCGCCCTGAAGGCCGGGTATCAATTGCATGACGTACTGGCTCAAATGGTATGGGTCTTCCGATGGGACTTCCTGGCCGCGACCCCATCTGGGATCGCGAAAGGGGTTAATGTTCGGGGTCCAGAAGTTGAGGCCGCAGCGTCCGGCATTGCTAAATGCGCGTGCTTCTGTGCTAGTTGTCTCGGCTACGGAGCGGATCAGAGGCATGTCAAAAGCTGCGCCCATGGTGATGGGCTGGGGAAAAGATGTCGCGTAGCTGAAGTTGCCCGAATTGGCGAATTGAACACCGCGAGAGCGAGCGACGCCATGTAAAGCCTCGTTCCACCATTCATATGAAGGAAGTCCAAGCCGCGAGACTCCGGGAGAGTTGTCCCAAGAATTGGAGATTTTCTCATTATGGTTGAATACCGCTACTAGCTAGATGGTTACTTGAGTTGAGTCTATAGAATTGTTGATAGCGGTGATAGTCTTACTGCTGTAGCCCTAGACCAGGGATCTAAGGCAGTGTTACACACTTGGTTGGAAGCGAGCTATCTCATCTTCAGCTAATAGTAATAGAGATTCTGGGGGCTCTGTCGTCTTCTTACAGGTCCAGATTGACAGTTTGGAAAATCTCTAGCCGCTGCATCTTTCGCTGCTAAGAGCGCAGCAACTCCCATTGCTATCCTGGTAGCCATTGTGCTTAAGAATAATTCCAAAGTGGCAGGGGAGATTGAAATCATAAGGTGCGTTTCCATATATATAGGTACCTAGGTAAACCTATGGGTATATCCGGGAGAGAGATCTAGAAGTTGGCGGGTAAGATGATAAATATTCAATACGACCCTGAAATATAGCTTAAATATGCAGATAATATGTGTCCTGCGGGGAGATACCAGCAGGCTCCAGGTCAACACTATAGTTTAGCCTGAAGATCCTTTGATCGCTGCCTTTTGGGCTTAATTGGTGTTGACATACGTTCAAGAACATTTAAACTATTTCCAGCTAGCAAGACATACATCTAAAATAAGGACGTTAGATATATATAATTCTAACATTCGCGCGCAGGGATCTAGGATTAAATTGGACTTCTACATACATCAATACATCATTAATAGACCGCCAGCTACTAAAGTACATGCAATGACCGCCCTCCCAATGGTACCTATATTTCTTCCTAATATTCCAGAACGCCTCCCCACACCCAACTCCTTCTCAGTACGCAGTAAACCCTATCCCATTCGAGCTACCGTCTCCCGGAGCCTTCCTGCCAACAAAACCAAGCTGCAACAGAATCTTCAAGCCCATCAAGCGTAAATTCACCACCCCGTATGATTCGGGACTCTGTTACCAATTCCCCCCTGGTCATGAAAGCAATTGCTTGAATGAAATTGTTGATATCGTTACCGTGACAGTCGATAGGAATTGCCTTATTGGCGAGTTTGTCTCTATAGGTCCCTTTGTGTAAAGCAATCGTGGTTTCGCAGTGGACAATGGGACCACCTGAGGCGCCTGCGATTAACCAACAATGTTAGAAAGCGGAATAGCATCTTTTCTTGCCATGAAACTTTTTATTTCCACGTACCTTTCTCCGTATCTCCATAATGCTTAAGTAGAGGGTCAGTATCAGGTGCATACTCAACTTGACTCGGACTGTGACAAAGATGACCAAGCCATTCGCCGTCTCCTGCCATAGGCATGTCACTGGAGAAACCAAGAATATTAGCACTAAGAGGAGCCATGGTGGTTGGCGTCCTTTTGTAATTCATGCGTTTGATCCCGTCGTGAAAGCGCTTTGAAACTCGTAGGACGGCGAAGTCGTTCGGCTCCGAAAACTCTTCGGCCCACATGAAATGGACGGTACAAGAATCAACGGGGTACTCGTCACGAGTTGCACGGCTGTCCCTTTCAATAGTAACGGACACGGCAGGTCCATATTTACGGGACCAGATAACATGGCCCACCGTCATGACGTGATGGTCATCAATGACGGTTCCTGACCCACTAAACGATACGGACTGGCCTCCGGCGACTTTAAATTCCCTCACAATTCCTTGAGAACATTAGCCGTGTCAAAGTATGGCATCATCAAACTCAAGCACTTACCACTATAACTTCCACCATCCAGAACATGACTGGTTGCGGTGAACTCCCTAGGGTTGATTCTTAGCACAGCCTCGTCGGTCTCAGATCGAAACTTGAAATAAATTGCTTGAGGGACAAGTCCATCAATCGACATGCGGTCCTTGAGGCGCGCGCCAGATAAAAAGTGGGGATCATCTTGAAGTGGGAGTGGATCATATAATTTGGGTTGCATTATACAAGAAAGGTTTGGCTCGAAAACTCGCGAGCCATTGGGTTGGTATGGGTTTTCTGGTGGTTGCTCATTAAGATAGATTGAGTCCCGTTGGCTGTGATACTGAGCACTGGGCTGCCTGGAGAGGTTGGGAGGAACGGGGATAGTGATGGTCGTCCCATTACGACGAACTAGCTGGAGAAAGTGTACAAATTTCAATACATCGTCGCTACGCCCCTCAAAGGAGAATATGTCATCTCCAGCTCTATCCTTAACGTCGACGCTGATTTGTCCTTCGAGACCTGGATGGTATTCGACTATCATATCCATCTTGAGAAGTAGTTTGCGAGAATTGTTCAATGTTATGTTTTAGGATAATCAAACCTAAGAGATAATGTCCCCTGAAACTTGAAATATACATTTCTTATATCTCGCGGTTCAATGTGGGTTTGTGCTTCCGGCGAGTAATGCTTCACGGCGACACGCGAAGGTCGTCTGCCATTGGTCGACTAAGGATTGTCAAAAATTATTGCTGATGTACAAGCATTCTAAAATGCCAATGGCACCTTCCAAATGATTCTCCGATACAAGCCAATTATAGACCCCTTTAGACTCTATTTTAAGTAGGAAAATAACCTTAGTAAGTAATTGTTAGATTCCGACCTTACCCGTGGTGGAAAGATTGTGATCCACCGAGTTGTCCCCGTTTCCCACGGTCTGGCGGTATTCATCCATAGCATAGCTTCCTCCGTAGGTCCAGTCCGTACCCCACATTCCCCCATGCCATCGCTGAGTTATAGAACGTTACCTACTAACAAGAAGCCTCATCACAGAAGGGTAATCTCAACTCAAAGAACACGGGCTGACTTAATTCGTACCGCTTATATAATTACTAATGTGAAAAAGGAATTGACAAGCCAAGACCAACCCGTGACAAGAGGCCCTACTTTTGGGCTATAGACGCACGCCGGCGAGTTGATCTATGGAAACCTCTCGCGACATTAATATGGGCGAGAAGCGTTTAACGAGCGGCTCACGCTTCAAGGGTGGACTAATTACTATAGCCCAGAGTGAATTGAGTAGAGCTAGTTCTAGGCTCGAGAATGGGAAGTGGTATATTGACATAGGCGTTAACGCCCCTAAAGGGTAAGAAGGTATGATATAACGTAATACCAGCTCCTATCCCAGAGCATTTATACATACACATTCACATACCTAAGTTTGAAATCATATAGATTTCTATGGTAAAAGATCCCAGATATCTTATAATGTATACATCCACCCCGCCCCGTCTTCACCCTATACCATTGTGGCGGATTGGGAGACAAACTAAATAGATTCATTGAGATCGGTCAGGAGCACCGCGCTCGAGTATATATCTGGCTGTCCCATCGTGTCATTTGTAGTAGTACCATTCTTCAGGTAACAGAACCCGGCGTCAACTTTGACTATCGTTACAGCCACGCAATACCCGCCACCGACGCCCGTGTTATTCGCCAGGTTCGCGTGGTACGCTGAGTTATACTATGGCATGAATTAGCAATTGGATTACTTCAAATAGCAACAACTCTACCAGGGTCAAGGACAATAGGCATCAGATGAGCTTATTCAGAGAGTCCCGACCCCGGTGTAGGCCAGTAAAGACAAGACAATAACACACCTCTGCGCAAGCCATCATACAATTCTCCAGAGTGGGCATGAAAATACGTAAAATATCGTGAGTCTGCGTCGTCGGCGACGAAACATAGTTTGTGTAACACTGCTGCCTAAACTGCTGCCCCTCCAGCCCCTGCTGTAGCGGAATCGGTTTCCCGTCCACCGCGTACGGCGTGTACGTCTGTCCATTGATCAAGGGACACCCGCTATCCGAGGGGAGTGGACCGCTCGTCGCTACCGTTGCTGTAGCTCCGGCTTGTGTGGATGTCGGCGATGGCGAGCTCCCAGGTGATAAGGATGTTTGCGGCTCGTTTGCCGTATCACTTTAGGCTTGTTTAGTCGGTGAAACATCAGCTATTTCTAGAGTGACGAACCTCGAAGCATTGTTACTAAGTTTCTGCGTCTGCTGTGCCTTCAAACCACCCCCTATTCCACCTCCAATGGCTGCTGCAAGGATGACGACTAGTATCACGAGGAGCGCCCAGAACACGGGCACGGTGAGCCCTAGTATCCGCCGCCTCTCTGTCTCCTTGCGCTCTTCCGGGGCTGCTACCGCAGATGCGGGTGCGTCAGTCCATCCTTTCGAAGTTGGTGACCATTTCTCCTCTTCTATGCCGTGCTCTATCACATGGTGATCCGGAAACGTATGCGTGGGTAGTGGGTACAAAGGTGACTCGTTCGGGACGACTTCAAGCCCCTCCTGACTTCCCGCCGGGTACTTCGGCGCAATGTTCTCGCTGTAATTGACGCGGTACCTGAAGCTTAAGTTGTCTTCTTCCATGGAGACTCGCGACTAGGGTAATGGTGCCTAGTCATATGATTCTAGGTGATAGTATCGCGCACACACGCTCCTTCCATGGTCCCACGTGGGAAAAGGATATAGTAGGTATGAATTGGGGTGGTGATCTAGAAGCCGGGTGCGTAGGCACGCGGGAGCTGGGCGATGCACATCATTTATGAAGCACGACCCGTACCACATTCCGTTAGCAGCTGGGCCTCCTGCAGCCGCCACTCATCTCACATGTTTCTTCTAGGTAACACGAGATCCCTGCCCGAAACGAAAGTCCGAAAGCAGCCATGTGCGATGGCGAAGTTTTCGAGCTGAAAGTGGAAGTCGAAGACACGGCTTGCAACCTTAGGGGTTGCGACCGAAACGTGCAGCTGTCGGCGTACGGCGCAGGGGTGCATAGGCCCGCTTGTGGTGGCCGTGTCCCCTACATTTCCTACTTTAACGGCCGCGCTAGGCAACATCCATGGAACGACCGGAACGTGCCATTCGATCGGGCAATTTGAAGGATTGCGGGCATCTGCCAGGGCGCGGCGTAGCTTGCATGTAATGGGCGCGTCTCAGAAGAAATCTTGATTCATTTTGGAGATCTCTAGCGATCTGTTTCGTTTTTGCGCAAAATGAGACCCGCTCTCTTTTCGTCCAGCCTAAACAAGATTACGTGCAGCTGACCGATTTAATTGCAATGAGACACCGGAGTCTAGGCAAGCCAATAGCGCCATCACAGCCCGACACGCTTCCCGGTGTCTCTGTTGGAGGATTCGGGTCCTCTTAGTGTCCGGATAGGAACAATGCAGCCTCTAAAACTTGAAACACGCGCAAGGCGACCGGGAATGTTGGCGATTGGCTTATGATTGGGGGCGAAGAATCAATACGACGTATTTGCTCGAGGGAAGCATGGACCACTCCAAAGAGCCGGCCAGCCCCGACGAGAGAAATAAATCACAACTGCAGACAGCAAAGGAGCACGATAAATTTATTTTTCTTCTCTTCCCGAATAATAATAAAAAAAACTTAAAAAAAAAGGAAGAAGAAGAAGACGTCTCCCCGAGCGACCCAATCGATGTATACTATGACGAAACGCAATCTTTCCTAATTGAAGAGTGGTTGTTAGAAGGGGAAAATCGGGGCTTAAAAAAAGAAGCTATTCCCAATGGAGCCCGCGTATGACCATCAGGCAGGTCCCGAATCTCATCCGTGACATTTCTCCCACCATTTCGCGGCTAGGTCCCAACTATACCTTAAATTTTCCAAATTATGACTCCTACCGGCAACCGAGTCATCAGGGGTGGGGCCGTTTCGGCGAAGTGGATACTCTTTAGCAAACATAGCGAGAAGTGTAACCCCGGCACTTCCAGTCCCACTCGGCAATAGCGCCGACGTTAACGGTGGATAAGTGGGGCTTTTAGAGAAATGGATAACGACGCCCGAAGCCGAGTTAAGATCCACTTTAAGGAAAGGGGTAGACCTACCGGACTGGTATGTGCTTCGATATTGTGGGACTCGGAATCTTTCCTCCGAAGTGTCTACAGGCGCATCGTTATGTAAGGTAGGTAGATGTTCATTTCGTATTGCTAGTAGCAAGACCGGAAACAGGAATAGCCGCAGTTGTATCTTATCTTTCCGCTTAATAGAACCTACAATATCTACTTCGTCGTCGTAGAAATGTGGAAATGTGGGACTAGTTTACTCAGCAGCTTTCTCTATGGAGGTACCTAATAAGCATCACGTGTGATTCTATTCCGGACTATGTCCAAGGTTAGTGGTGACGGTGTGTGTATTCAGGATCTTTTGCCTGTCTGTCAAGAAGTACAAGATTTAGGTTCTTTGCCTATCAAGTACATGATGTAGTACAGCATCCAGGATCTTTTGCCTGGTTAGCGGTACAGTAATCAGGATCTTTTGCCCGATGAGTAGCATAGTAAAACTATGCCTTGACAGCACACACCGACAGGATGACGGGAGCAAAGACATCCATCTCAATGATCACCCGTCGCACAACTCCCCCAATAGCTGCCTGAACCCGTCGAAGACTCATCTCGCGACGCATGACTCCTCCAACAATCTTCTCGCTTTCCTCAACAGTCTCGAGACCCAGCATGTGGCTGGACTCCTCATCAGTTTCCTCGGCTTGGTAGTCTTCAATGTCTTCATTCCAGGCATGCTCAATTTCCTGCATGTTCCGCAACTCCCATCGTCCCTGTCCCTGATCCGGCTGTTTTCCCACCACCACTGAAACATCCACGACATTGTCATGCCAACTAAGCGCCTCTGCTAACCAGACGATGTCGCATCGGCAGAATAGTCCCTCAGAAACAGCGATTCGCTGAAGCTGTGACTGGAGGGTGGCATTCATGTCCCTCATGTCAGGCTCTGCGAGTCGGTAGCTTGCTCCGATGCAGAAGTCCTCCCATAAGTGATCCGGGACGTACAAGATGTCAAGTTCAAGATCGAAAGGACGAACGAGAACGAATTGACCATCTTGACGACACTGGATGTGGATGCCCTGTAGATAGTTAGAATCAGACTCATTAGAAAGCTAGGGATGGATCCGTAGTGTACTTACCTGCCGGCGAAGCCAAGGCAGGACGATGCTGCGTGACTCACGACAGACATGGAAGAGAGGTAGGTCAAACTCATCATTAGGGAGTAAGTCGTGACGGAATCTCAACTCCATGTTGTCATTTCCAGCCACGAAACCTTCATCAGACTCAGTCAATCGTCGCGGTTGCCAGTAACCTTTCTTGTAGTAGAAGAGGCTCGGGCCAACCTCAGGCAAGGCATCGCGCCAGATGTGGTTGCGAATCTCTGGGGCGAGCTGAGGGAAGAGAGTGAATGTTGATGCCATGACGGTTGAGTTGTTTGTTTGTTTGTTGGTGTGAGTTGCGATTCTTGACTGGTCTGATAGAGGCTTAAGTCGACTTTTCTGAGGAGTTTTTTTTGTGTTTTTTTTTTGGGTGTGTTTTTTTGTGGGTTGTCTAGAACTGTGGTTAGGTTATAAGTTGTGTGATAGAAATGTGACTGGGCTCTTACTTGTGTAGTGAAAAGTCGACGCCCGGGCCAAAAGTGCGGACCAGCTTTGAGTTGTCAGAGTGACGTATGACTGGATCCGACTTTTAAGTCGACTCTTGTGATGAAGATTGAGTTTTCTAGGAAAATTGTGGTTAGATTGAAGTTATTCGGCGGAAATACGGTTGGGTTCTTACTTGTGTGTTGAAGAGTCGACGCCTCCGACAGAAGTACGGATCAGTTTTGAGTTGTCAGAGTGACGTGTGACTGGATCCGACTTTTTTGGTAGAAGGGTGATTGAGTCAACTTCTGTGATGAAGGTTGAGTTTTCTAGAGAAATTGTTGTTAAGTTGAAGTTGTTTGAGAGATATAGGATCGGGTTCTTACTTTTGTGGTAAAAGGTTGACGCCTCCGGCAAGAGTGGAGACCAGGTTGAGTTGTCAGAGTGACGTATCTCTGGTTCCGACTCAGTCGACTTGTGTGGTGAAGAGTGTTTTCTAGAAGAATTGTGGTGGTTAGGTTGAAGTTGTTTGGGAGAAGTAGGATTGGGATCTCACTTTTGTGGTGGAAAGTCGACACGGCTAGCCAAAGTGCAGTCCAGTTTTGGTTGTCAGGTAGACGTGTAACTAGGATCTGACTTTTCTGATAGAAGTGTGATTAGGTTTTGAGTTGTATGGTAGAGGTTTGGTTGGGTTCTAAATTACCTGAAGAAACTCTCATGTAGTCTAGTTCTGGGTTGCCAGAGAGAGTTGTAGTTAACCAGGTAACGTAGGTTGTCAGGTAGACGGGTGACCTAGTTCTGACTGGTGTGGTAAAGGTATGAGATGGGTGTGAGTTTTATTGAGAAAGATTTTCGTCTAGAGTCCTCCGGTTTAAATATTTTAGGATTGTACATCTCCGGTTGGTTACCTAGGTATCCCCGTATGGTAGTCGGGCAACGGTGGCTAGTGGACCCGCCAAGCGTACAGGTAACGGCACCGGGGTTGTTCACAAGATCGGCTTGCTCTCTCCTTCCCAAAAAGCCGAAGCCTAAACGTTATTGAAAGATGATATCATTGCTTACCGCTGCGCCACCCAGACTTATGAGTCCATATAAGATAAATTGCCGGCTTCTATTCGCTGATGTTCATCCACTAACGCCGCAAACATCACTATCAATGATTCGAGCATTGCCGTTAACGGACTGAATCGTATTATATAATCAATAAATTGACCGCCTAATATCCCATAACGAGTTGTACATGCATCCTTTAGCACTAATTATAACAACAGACAGACTGTAGGCATTACCCCCCAGATTTTGGAGTGAGAAATTAAGACTGACTGCTATCGGGAATTTTCTGTATCTTAATCGGACGAATATCTTCATCTTCAATGTTGAAACGAAAAGGATCTTCCTTTTTATTTTCTGTACGGGGAGGAAGGAATCTAACTTAGTAGAAACTCTGGCGAACATCGCTTCATTTTATCATCTTAGGAAGGTGAGCATCGCGATGCCTCTCGTCATTGCAAGCAAAGATATGTATTGGAGACGATCACTACAAAGGGAAAGCTATGGGTATCAGGACATGATCGACGGGAATTTCTGGATATAAGAACCAGCGTCAAGACGCCTATCTGAAGACTCAACAACAACGACAGCATCAACGACAACAAGAATAATTCAACACTCAAGGCAACAGTCACAGATTATCAAATCTGACTTATAAGAAGACTCACACAACCAAATCTTGTGAGACGCGATTCAGGCATCACATGAAGCACTTCCGCCTCACCGCTAACTATGTCCAAGATATATTAACAAATCCATCAAAATGTACAACGTTAAGGTCGTATTCTTCGCCATCTTCGCACTCTTGGTGTTTAACGTCATCGCGGAGGGCACCAAAACTCGCTTTAACTGCGTGGGCAATGGTACCAGAAGGGCCCGAAAGGCAAGAAGACGATAAAGCCTGAGCCCAAGAGCTACGAGACCGAGGTAGCAGACCCTAAGGTTCTCGATGAGTTTGTCAGAGAGTTCAGCTCCTGGTCCGGTGGCGCCTTCACCTGCAAGAAGTCGCGCATCGGCGATAACCTGTACAACCTCGAGACCTATCACATCGCCGATAGCAAGAACGACGCCACCAACTAGGTCTCCGACATGCAGCGCATTATCAACGCTTACCAGAACGATAAGGTCGAGTAAGCTGCATGCTTTCGCCGCTGATTCTTGTACCTATCTACAAGCCGCTTGTATAAATTGTACATATTCAGTCGCATATATTATACTTCAGCTCCAAGCTTGAACAGAACAAACTTTAGGAAAGGTAGAACGGACGACAGTTTGGGAGATGGCGGTCGGTAGCTCTACCGCGGTTTCTATTGGCTTTCAATCCTGATTGGGAGCTTTGTGCCACGATAAATAGCTCAGGGTTGGGCTCTGCTTAGGGATCTCAGCGGATGTAGAAGGGTTTTGAATTTCTTCGGAATACTTACGCTCACTAGATTGAATATCTTGGTCATCGTTCATTTCGAATGCAGCATGGACCTCCTATAATTTCGATATTCTTAAGACCTTTAGTAGCTGAACCCCTGAAACAGTGGATCGCCGGCTGTGATCGGCTTGGCCAGTTGAGCCATGTGAAGAAAGAATTAAATGGGCTGCGTTTCTAAGTGCGATAACAAATTAGGACGAGCCGAAAAGCGCAGACGTATGCAGACCAAATTGATCTGCCCAGCCATCGCATCTAACTTACGTAGGCAGGTGATACGTCGTGGCGGCTACAATCTCGCATATCCTAACCTTAATAGAGGCATACATCGTTCATCATCAATTTACGCGCTCTCGACTCAGCGGCTGCAGCCATCCTCCAAAGTGTTAGATAATCATGTGACCTGGTGGTGAATCAGTAACCGAAGGTCACCTGATATCCCACCAGAAAGTCCGTTTGTATTATGAAGGAAGAACATCAGTTATTCGATACAAAACTGATTTGACGTGGGTGTTGAGCCATACTACGTCTAGGGTCTTCAGTGCGCCGCCGGTTTTCCCACGTACCCATGGAATTCCACCAAGGTTGGCCTGCGTTTATGTACTTTGTCTTTTTTGGTTGCAAATAGTTCGATAATGGATATCTCGAGGCAATGATAACAGATAATTGATTATTTAGCAGCCAAATCTTCCGAACTAAAAGTTCACTGGTTTGTCTTCGTGCTTATCATACTGGGCTATACTCAGCTGATTAATAGGTCATTCAGGTGGCTGGTTTGGCACCCGGCTGACAATGTCGAAGCTAAGATTTGGGTTGTATTGCGGCTCGTTTAAGGTGAGGCCGACGGGGAAGTAGCTATAATAGGCAGGCACATAACGCCGGTGTGTCTTCTTGACCTCAACTTCGCAATCCCCCTCAATCGTATAGACTTTAGGCGTGGTCTACGATAGCTGTTATGCCCACTTCAGTTACCCCGAGATCTTATTGGAACCGGGTTTATAAAAACTTTTCCATCGCGGTAATTCTGTCAACTTGGGTTGAACGTAAGACTGTAAATCAACTTCCCAACCCCGCACCCCCCACTCGACCGAAGAACGAAAGGGGCAACGATCCAGGGTGTATCTACGGCTGTACGGACAACAGCTGAACTGCACGTACCCATTCCGAAACCCCACAAAAGAAGAGGAGGTTATAAAATGCGATGGCAGCTGCGCAGAGTAGCCAATCAGGGGCTTGGGTTGGTAGCGCTGCCTCGAACATGCGACGTCGTTCAATCACTATTAAGCTCTTTTTAGCTGTAACAAGCTGAAAAAGACCCTTCCTTTATTGGAATGCTGCATTCTTCATCTCCGCTCTTGCATAATAGCTGGTAAGGCTGACACTCCACTCATGTTAGACGAGGTGTAAGGTGTACAGTGTCCGCCAGTGGAAATAGACATGCGAGCCTAGTTTCCAATGTCAGCTTAAAGTACCTCGCCGGCTTTACTTCCAGGTATAATAAACCGCCGTTACGCATTATCCCCCCGGGGCGGGTTCCAAAAGGGTACCTAAGTCTCCAAGCCTAACTCTTTCTAAATCTCTTCTTCTTGTGACCTCTAGGTACTCTTTATATGAGAAACCCCCCGGAATATTTTGAAGCTTATCTTGAAATTGTGTTTGACCTACGTCACTTACGGTCATCAACTCAACCATGGCTAATGGAAATCAAGATGGAACCATTGGAAATACGATCTCTGATGGATGTGAAGCAGATGGTGCGACATATTGGGTAATCCGGGATATTCACAATTTTCTGAAAGAGACGGATGAATCGCTGGATAAGAATGATCAACATATGGAGAAACTCAAAGATATTTTGAAACCATTACAACAGAGTCAAATCAACGCTCATACGGAAGATTCTATTTCTGAAACAGCCCTACACATTGCAGCTCGACAAGGCCTCGTACAAATGACGAAAATTCTCCTTGCGGCAGGAGCGTCTGTCTCCGAAAGAGATCATATGCAATGCCAACCACTGCATAGAGCATGCGAAACAGGCAATGACTTGATTGTCGAGCTGCTTCTAAATCACAAGGCTGATATCGAAGCAGTTGACTGGAACAAGTGGTCTCCCTTATATTGGGCTTCTCGGGAAGAACATGTAAATGTCGTGAAAATCCTGTTACAGTCAAACGCCAACATTCAAGCGGCCGATGAGAACGGCGATACACCCTTCCACTCAGCCGCCGGAGATGGACATATAGAGTTGATGAAACTATTTCTAGACAAAGACATATCAATCCTTGATACTCCCGGGGAATCAGGGATGACGGCATTACACAGTGCCGCCTACTTGGGACGTGACGAAACTGTCAGGTTTCTACTCGAGAAAGATGCTAGGGTTGATGTGAAAAACACAGACGGACAGACTCCATTGATGATAGCAACGAGAGAAAAATACACAACTATCATTAAGATATTGTTAGAGAAGAAAGGAGTCTCCCAGGCGTACATTGCTGACAATCATAATAAAATACCACTCTTGGTAGCTATTGAAGACGAGAATTTCGAGGCCGTGCGGACATTGTTGAAATATACGGGCAGCGAAAAAATACTTCACCCTGACATATATCAGAAACTCCTTTTATATGAAGTGTCAACTACGGATAAAGGGGTGCGGGAAATGCTAGAGTACGCTTTGGACCCTTTCAAGAAGGACCCGGTCGCTTTTGACGAGGCTCTCCTTTGGGCGGTATCAAATTCTACGAGACATGAGATCGCGAAGAAACTTCTAGTGTGGACTCTGAGCCCGAGGACAGATGAGCGGCGTGAGGCACAGAAATACAGCGCTATTGAGTTGGCTACGCGGCTAGGAAAGCCTCACTTGCTCTGGTGGCTAATTGCGACTTCACCACCCACCCCCGAATCTACTAAAAGCGTCAACTTAGCATTGCGGTGGCTAGAAGCCAATAAGTCGAAGGCAAATGCAGCGCAAGTAAATACGGGGCAAGGAGCGACAGTAGTCAAGTTCAGAAGACATAGATGCAAGCACGGAGATGAAGGCCAGTTCAATGACTGGAAGGGTATGAACGACATCTTGAGAAACACGCAAATCGCGCAGGTTTATGAGGATAGTACCGACTTGAAGGCTCCACGCCTAAGACCAGAACATTCCGTGTGCGTGAAGGAATTTGACGCAGTCATAGTCAGATTCTATAAGGCCAAGAACGTTTCGAGTACTATTCGAAGGACAAGAACGGTAAAGGATACTATCTATACCCAGGGTCCCACCAGTATAATGAAAGAAGCAGGTAACAAACTGGAGCGTTTAATGGAGAATGGCTTCGACAGCAAGAACAATGGAACAAAATTTTCCCGATTCCAAGCTACATATGGCGAAGATAATCTAAGATTTACCTATATTCATTTACCGGCTACGAATGTACGTCTTCCTAGAATTTCGTTAGCCAATTTGTACTAACCAAAGGGAGGTTGATTGGATGAAGGTATTAAATCACACACAGACTTCGATTCCTGATTCTCAAAACTCGAAAATTGAAAGAGACGCTGACATCTTTCTCAGGACCTTCTATTGAAAATCATAGCCGATGAAAAGGGAAAAGGGGCTGCCAGTTTCCATGAGGTTAGCTCATTCTTGCAAAGTACTTGGTCCGAAATTCCAGACAATACTTTTGAATCACGAATCATGAGACCTCAGTTTATGGAAAGGACACCAAATGCATCCACTAGTAAAACCAAAGATAAACTTTCACCGTCGAAAGGAAAAACTGCCGACGACGAAGAGCACAATAGAGCACAGAATACTGAAAATCAAGAATCTTATTACCCCGAAACGAACGGTCAGAAAGCTGGCCAGCAAGGAAAAATGAAAAAAGAAGAGCAGGAAGATGATAATTTCATTACTAGTTCAGCCCTCTATGTGAGCAAGCCCGACCTGTCTCATTTATTCATTAATTCTGCTCTGATCAGCCTCTGACCTATAGAATTGTAGATGCCATTTCTATCATTCTCAACACAGTGTACAAGGGTCAATACCTTTACTCAAAACCCAGTCCAAGATAGCAGCATAGCGGATAAAAAGTCTAGAAGACTATTAAGCTCTTATAAAGATTCGATCGTCCATGAATCTGCGACTCTTGATGAGGCATACTATCATTTCGAGACAGACGAGCAATCTCAGAATGATAGAAAGTATCGGAATCGCAATCAAGTTGTAACTAAACAATTAAAGCAGAATGTCATGAAGCTGGAAGGGAACCAACAGCCTAGCAATGCGCAACGGTCCTTCGGAGGGAAACAAGCCGGAACTACACAAACGGAATGCTGGCCGCTTTTGCGTGTCAATCAGATTTGGGTTTGGACGATAGCTAATAGTAGGTACCAGTGAGCGTCGCTTTGTGTTATCATCTCACTAATGGGCATCCAGAATGGCTGATTAGCGCTACCTCACACCCGGTCGACGATACAGAACAGCCATGGATCGATGGATTCATCGAGCATCTTAACAAACAAAGAGAGGCTGGGGGAGCTCAATCTCAACCGGGGTCTACTAAAGACATGATGAAAATGATCGTAGAATATTGCATTGGATCCTTTGAAAGGAGGCGAACTTACAGAGATTTGAGTCAGAAAGACAGTGGCCTAAACGACGATACAGACAGCAGTTGGCGAACTGGCCCGTCGATTCACCAGCTCTTTTCGAATTATACCAACTCTATTGTATAACATATCTCCTTTACTATCGTCAAGTTGTGACTGATCATTTGACAGGGGCGAAAACAGAGCGATCTCTTACACGAATTTTTGGAGCAAAGATATCTTACACTAACTGCTTCCGAGCGTAGAAAGAAAATCAAAGACGCTACCTCTGAGGCCGAAGTTATAGTTAGCGAGATCAGAGATATCCGCGATGAATTAAACATCCTCAGATCAATCGTCGACTATCAAAACATCGTCCAGCGGAAACTGTTTGACGAAGATTCAATGGATTCAGACCTTACAGCAAGTTACATTATCAACGATATCAATGAAATGGACAGACTTGCGGGCACAATTCAGTCTCCTGTATGGTTTTCGTTCACCTAAGATATGCCATGATAATGCTGATATAAAACGACTCTAGGTCGATTCAAAACTTTCTTTGCTACAGAGCGATCTAGCAAACGTCCAAGCAGAAGAAGCTGTGAGGCAGGGGACGATCATGATGTGGTTTGCGGCAGCTACTATTTATTTTGTGAGCCTCAATCCTCTGCCTTTACCGTCTGAAGCCTTCAGTTTCTAACGCTTATCAGTCGCCGTTGTCATTCCTTACATCTCTATTTGCCCTAGATGTTGAGTCATTCTTAAATGCTCCTGGCTGGGCTCTTGTGGTCATTTGTAAGTGCCTAACCTACGAACATGATCCCGTTAGATTAATTACTCGCTAACCTTGATTTATTAGTTGGCGTTTCTTTCCCGTTCTTCGTTCTTGCGTTCTATGTTACCTTATCAGACTCAACTGTCAGATTTTTTAATAATATCTTGAAAATTCTCAGTGGTAAGTCTAGCACTTCTAGAACCCCACCATTCCCGCAGTTAGGGAAAATGAGGTTCTTGAGACAAAATTCATGATGCTGATATGCCTAAAGGTGGTGTCCAAAAAGTAAAGCAGCCGTTAGTGGAGAATGTTGCACCAAGCGAGAAACAGCACATAGACAGACCCCCTCTTGGAAATAGACGGCGAAGACTATTAGATTTGGAGGCAGCCCCGGTAAACTAACTAGCTCGAGTAGAGGAACGGAAAGAGGACAGTATCCAAGGCAATTGAGACAGCAGTAGCAATGGTGTAGACTAGGTATGGTGGCTTTGTTACTTCAATAGCTACCTATTAAATATCTGATAGATGTTCCTCTATATCTAGGAGTCCCGGTTATGGATGTATTCAAGTGAATAGGTACAGAGAGCTTCAGATCAAGCAATAATTCTCACCACCACAAATGTTGTCAATGTTCAGACTTTCCTTTCATTCATCACACGAAAGGATCTCCTTAGCTAGAAATAATGGACTTTCTGTTTCATTACTATTACATGGCTATCCAGCAGAAACACTTGGATAGCCAGTTCTTCCCATTAATACTAGCGATAGTTAAGCCATACCATTTTACACCCCCTTTTCCCCTTTTCCCCTTTTCCCTCCTCGTCAAACCTCCCATCCACACCATATCAAACAATGCTCTATAATAAGCCCCTATCCATAACATACTCTGTAGAAGTCGCATCACCCAAGCAATTATAGCCCAAGTCCAATTAGACCTCATTCCAGTTAAAGCTCCTCGTCCTACAGCTAGGCCAAGGCCGTTAGCATATTAAACTAGTCCTCGCCGAAACCGCCTATCTACCTCTAATCACATGAAAACGCCCCCATCCTCACCACTCGCCATACGCCTGCGCCTGCTACTGAGGAAGAGATCAACTATCTTCTTGCTCCCAATAGACTGAGGATTAATATCCGTTTGAGGGCCAAGAACGCCGGATCCCTGGACCCCGTACGGATCTAAGTCACCGTCGATATCAGCCTTCGGACTAACGTTCTCGGTCTTCGACGCCACCAAGCCGAATTTGCGCTTCGAACTACTCGAGCCACCAAGTTTTCCAAACTGTTTGTCGGCTGCTGCCTTAGGCCCCGGGCTGGGTGTTGGTGTGACGTAGGTCTTGGAGCCCGGCTGTTTTCTGACCAGTCTTGTGGTCGGCGTCAGATTACCCGCGAGTGCGTTGAAAGACGATTTATGAGCCAGCGATTTCCTACGAATTGAATCAAATCCTTTCCTTCTAGTTTCTGTTGCTACTTTTGCTTCCCTTGCAGAGCCCATACTTGCCAAGGACGGGGTAGTGCGAAGTACGCCCTGAAATTGGATTTCAGGACACTCGGGGGCCTCGTTTTCCTTCTCACAGTGAGGAATTGGTGACGCGGTTTTGAAAATTGGGCGAAGGGTCTGTGGTGGGGTTCTCGTGTTGTGTTCAATTGTCGCAAGCACACTATCCGGCCTCGTGGGCCTGTATACTTCTAATGGAGGCTGTTCCTGCTCATCAGTGATTTGGGCATCTTCGCGAATATGGCCTGACCGAGTTGGCACCGCATACTGAATAACGCCTACGTCTCCGCGGCCGGGAGCGCTCTCGAGCTTCGAAACATTTGCAGACAACCACGTCTTCCACTCCACGGAGCTGGCAGAAGAAGTCACTCTGTGTTTGGGTATGAGTGGAGTGGGCCGATAAAAAGGAGGATTGACGAATATCGTAGCATCTCCGTGGGTACTCGGTGGCCTGGGGAATTTCTCTACTGCGGCTGGCGTATTGCTTGAAGAAATAGTGGCTGGTTCTTCTGTAGTAGAAGAATACACGCTCTTAGCGTACTGCATCTTCTTGTCCACCTCCGACTCGCATGTGCTTGGGCATCGGATAGGCAAGCCTGTCAATGAGCGCATCCAAGGGTTATACTCGGGAGACCTTAGCTGTGTGTTCTCCAATTCGGTTCTCATTGAATCTTGAAGTGCACGCCTATAAGGGCTTCGCGTGCGAAATAGGTGGCACGTAGGACTAGCAAAGAAGGCCGAACTACGAGTCGACAGCGTTCTCACGGGGGGCGTAGGTGGCTCTATGAGTGGCACAGAAGTCGATTGGCTCGGTTTATTCGTGGTTCCCTTAGATCTACGTCCGAGAGGCGCTGATCGAGAGGATGGGAGTTCCACTCTTTTCGATACCATCCCAATGCTCGAATTAACGGCGGGCTCGTTCTGTTGCGTCTCAACTCTGCCTTTAGTCAACCCTGACTTTCTCTCTGTTATTCGAACTGAAGAAGAGTCCGAAATCCCATCAGAAGTGACATGACGAATAGTTGCTACCGAGTTCGTTCTTCGCCGCTCGTGATCCCTAGAACTGCCTCTTGGAGGTACAACACCTGTATTAATAAAGTCATCAACACTGCTTTGTTTCTGCACTTGGCTGCTCTTGGAATGTTTGTTGGTATCATTGAGCCTCTTCATAAGCGCAGAATAAATTCTCTGGCTGTTAACCATTGCCGGTTGCCGTGGAATGGGCGGCGGCAGAGACCGAACACTAGCATTCGAGTTCACTGTGTGAGAAGTAACACCGCGATACCTTGCCGAAGATGAAGATACATGCATGCCATTCTCTTTTATGACCGAAAGCCGCTGCCGTTCCCATTCCCCTCTGTGGCTATTCGAGGTGTTAACTGTGTTTGTATCTGAGTTAGACCAGCTAGTCACGCGAGACCTTTCGTCCGAGGCTCTTCGCTCGCTTCTTAGGCTTTCAACGCTTCCTTGTCTTGAGCGAAGCTGCTGGTGCGAAGGAACGGCGTGCAAAGATGGGACTCCAGAGGGAACACGAGACAAAGCAGCCCCGTCACTAATGGGTTCAAACCGGAACCCCTCATCTTTTATATAGTCGGCATCATCGATATTCGTGATGTGCGATTTTGAAGCCTCGATCTGTTGGGGCGGAAACACTGCTTCATCATTATCTCCTTTGACTAGGCTGAATAGACTTTTCAACTTGTGCTTGAAATTGTGTGAGACTTTCCGGGCTCGATTTCTCAAGCTTCCCTCTTTAGAACTTTTCCAATCGATGAGGGTATCATTACTATCATCTCTCATACTCTTTCTGAAGACTCTATCGGCGTTACTAGATCTTGAACGAAGAAAAGCCGAGGGATGTGATTTCAGCGGTCCCTTGTTCAAAGTACCAGCAATCCCATTATTGGAAAGACCCATTGGAGCGCTACCACGACGTTTTGAGAATAGCATCTGCTGGTCACGGCGGCCTCTCAAGAATGACATGGATTTTGGTGCTTTGAGTCTGGCTGAAGGGACGCTCTTACTCGTGCCTAGGATAGGTGAGTCTATGAATATCGGAGATAATTGAGTCGATCCAGTTAGGGTCTGTCCTTCGACGTAATTCCTAGAAGCTATGCTAGCTTCCGAACAGGTGAACATCGATCTAGACTTCCGAACCTTTCGATATGATGAAGGAGCCGAGGCAATGTCGTCCTCAGGCGTATAGTATTCCTCGCCCGTAAGGAGAGCATTAATATAGTCGCCTGCTGTGCCTTTGGCGGCAGACACCATTCCCGCAGCAGAGGCATTGGCCGTTGGTCGAAACTCGCTATTACCTATAGCGATTCTGGAAGACGACAATATGCTATTGAAGGTAGTATACTGTTGTGTGTTTTGTGGTTCTCTCTCCCTTACGAACCGAATACTCTGCTGGCGTCGGACGGCAGAGTCATTGCTACGTCTCTCGGGTATACATTCATACATGCTCGAATCATTGGTCCGTCGTGGTGGCCACAAGGTTGCTTCTGTAGCAGAGCGTTCCTTGGCCCTAGCGAAGGCTTGGGTAGCCGCAGCGTGCGCATCGCGCTCGGCCGTATCGGGGTGAATATACTCCAAGTGGACGCTTTTCACCGAAGAGATCGACTTTCGACGATCGAGGTGGTGGAACTTGGTGCTATTTCGATGATACATACTAGTTTTGGCTTGATAGCCTTTCTGGTCGCTATGAGGATAGGAGGAATCCTAGTGATTACCGGCGGAGTCTACGGGTAAGCACCAAAGGACAGGTCGATCCAATGCCAAAGAGATGGATCACCTTAGAAGCTCGTGTCAAATACAAGCTAACCAAAAGCCACCGTTTTAGTGTGGAAAATTCCGATTGGAGATGATAGAACTGAATGTCGATGAGTGTAACAATTAAGATGAAGTATGTGAAGATGAAATCCTGTTTTGAGGAATTCATGAAGAGTGCCCGTCGGACATACATGAGATAAGGAGGTACGCAACAACTCTCAGCAGAACACCCCTTCCCTACATGCAAAGTTCAACGAGAAGTCGCAGACTTGAAATCAGATAAGTTCCAAATGTGTAAATGCGTCGCACTTTCTACAGCCAAAAGCACTATTTCTTCCATATCAATTTATATCCAAGTGGCCCATCTAGATAATCTTCAAATTTACTGCTCACAGTGACCGACGTAATTCATGAGATCCTAAACATCGTAGATACCTCAACCATGTATGTAACAAGAACATAACCAGCCTATCACATTATTGAGCAAGGTGGCTTAATACTACGTCCGATGAGGCATCTACACATACCTTAGGAAATGGAGAGGCACATAGAATCACATCGAGATAAAATAAAAGGCCAGATAGTGGTGGCAATGAAAGAGATGCTATTCGGACTATGGCCAAATAGGCCTAATGAAACATAAACCATGCTACCAAAAAATGGACCATTCCTGCGTGTACAAGTATAGATAGGCCAATGGCCGAACGCCCAGGAAACATCGCACTGACCGAAGCTCCATGGCATTGGAACGATGCCACACATTCCACATCCCAGTGTCTAGAAATCCCGCTAATAAGAGGACTATGTTCCTACATCAATTTACATGCGGAGCTCCTCGAAAAACTCCTTAAGCTCTTCCTCGACGGCCTCGTGGATCTTGTTAGAAAGCTCCTCGGCCTTTCCGGAAAGAGAAGAGACGCCCTTAACGACAGTGCCAGAGACCACGTTGAAGTCGTGCTCAATGGCCTTCTCGAGATCCTCAATCGACATGGACTTGTCAGCGGGGGTCTCGGCGACGTAGCTACCCTTCTCGATGATCTCAGTGTAGTTGGAGTAACCACCACCGTTCCAGGCAAGTAGGTTGGGGGTGTCGCTGGGGATATCAGAGAGAGCACCCTTAGTGGCGATGCTGACAATGTTGGACTTCAGCTGCTCGGGGGTAATCTGAGCCAAGCCGTACTCAGAGTCCTTGCTAGGCTGCAGGGAGAGGAAGTAGGCAGTCAGACCGCAGATGTGGGGAGAAGCCATGGATGTGCCAGAAATAGTGTTGATAGCAGTCTTACTGCCAATCCAGGTCGACTGGATGCTCAGACCGGGGCCGAAAATGTCAACGCACTTGCCCCAGTTGGAGAAGTACGCACGGCTGTCATCAAGAGCGCTAGCACCAACAGTAATAGCCTTCTCAGCGGCGGCGGGAGAGTACTTGCAGGCATCAGCGTTGTCGTTGCCAGCAGCCACGGCGAAGTGCAGACCAGCCGAGACAGCAGCGTTGACGGCCTGGTCCAAGGACGGGGACTTGCCACCACCCAAAGACATGTTAGCAGTAGATCCCTTGAAGCCCTTGCGCGAGCCCTTCTTGGCCTTTGCAACGTTCTCCAAGTGCTGCTCAGCAGCCCATTCAACACCCTTCATGACATCGGACATCGAGCCAGATCCGTTAGATCGGAGGACCTTGACAGCGTACACATTGGCCTTCTTGGCTACACCATACTTCTTGCCAGCGATAGTGCCAGAGCAGTGGGTACCGTGACCATTGCCATCGACATCCTCATCACCAGTAGGAATGGTCTTGCCCCAATGCGCACGTCCCTCGAAGTCGACGTGCTCAATGTTGGTGCCAGTGTCAATAACATAGACGTCAACACCCTCACCACCGTCAGCGGCATATAGATATTTGTTGTATGTGCCGAAGGAGAGTTGCTTGCGGTGGGAGATTCGAGCCAATCCCCAAGGGGCGTTCTTCTCGAGGTCCGGCTCGTCCTCTGCGAGGGAGTGGACGATGGAATCCTTCTCAATGAACTCGACCTATTTTAGATAAAGTTAGCAATGATCTTCCAATGACTCATAGAATTTACTGTTGTGACTAATAGATTCGGATACGGGGAAATAAGCGAAAACGACGATAAGGTGAGATACTTACATCAGGATGTCTTCGGACCTCTTCGATGGTAGAATCGTCAAAGTGGCCAGAGTAGCCCAGGAACTCGCTGCCAATCTTCAGAGTGTGCTTTAGACCCTTGAAGCTGTCAACGACTTCGCCGACGAGCGGGATTTGACCTCGCTTTCGGAGCTCTAATCGCTCATCCTCGCGATCACCATGGATCTTCTGAACCCACGATTGGTGGTCGGCAGCCGAGGACTCGGTCACATGGCTCTTGAACTTGATGATGTAAGAGTTGGGGACCTCTTCAGCATCAGAGGCCGAGATGACGGGAGCGGCACCGTCATGGATGGTCTCGTAGCTAAACGAGGGCGCTGCGGCCGCAGCACACGCAAAAGAGAGAGCGAAAAGGCCCCTCATATTGATGAGCGTTGATGGTACTTTGACCGGTAACGAATACTGAGATTGAGGACCGCACCAGGGAATGATAAGTCTACCTGCGACTCAAAGGGGTACAGAGAAGGACACCAGAAGAAAGATAAAAAACCGAGAAATCAAGCAAATGATGCCCCCGGATTAATATGCAGCAACGATGAAGTTGCTTTGTGATTGATGATAGGGAGATTGAGATGACCGGAGGATGGAGGAAGAAGAAGAAGGGAAGAAGCTTCGTAGAGCGAAAGCGGGCGCTGATAAAGGGTGGCTGCCACAAGCCAATGCCCCGAGCTCACAGTCTACAAGGGTACTTAGTGGACTGTACACTAATGGATGGCTGCCTTCCCCAGCGTGGAGCAAGCGCAGGTGACGCACACACAGCCGCTGGGCCAACCAGATAAGGACGGAAATGCTAGGTCGCAATGGGGCTAGCGTGACAGGCTGACCTATTTGCTAACAATGGTTAATCTTAATTGAGTTAGGCTCACTTTGTTGGTGGAAACCCCCGAGGCTTTGTGTACCAAATGTCGGTACCTTGAAGGACGGGAATCCATCAGCCATTCTTTATTGAAAGTTTACGAATTTACGTTCAGTTTTGTTTACCTTTAAGGTTACTTTATTTCAGCCCATTCAAGATGTGAACCTTACTTAAAGATGCTTCGTTAGACGGTATGCTTACTGCATTCTCGGTACAGTAGAGGATTACATGCATGGAGAAGTCTAACACACAAGTTGAATGGCAATAGGTAAATGACCGGAATCGGCTTATGGCATAAGGTTACATAGGCATGTATTCTGGAGCGATGGCGACTATCCTAATCGGTTCCGGTTCACGCGGTTGCTGATGAGCACCTAAATAGGAATAGATCGTTCCAATCCGTTGAGCCCTCGAGCCAATTGGCCACCGATAAGGATTCGCACCATTGCTTTGTATCTTATCGGCCTATCAACATAGCTACGTGTATGAGCTGCGTATGCAGACTGGACCCTGAAAATGCTACCAGCTTGCCACCGGTACAAAGGAAAGCTTGAAAGTTTAGCAATCCAGGTATAATATCTAAAGAATATAAATCTATAATGTTTGTTTTCGTGACTATATATTGATACATGAGATTTGCACCATCAACTCGAAGACTCCCTTCTCGCGAAGACGCGGTGCTTATTGCTCGCCAGACTTGCCTCAGATAACGATGGTATGACACAATTGAACTAGGATCATGATACGAGCATGATTGGCGCTGGATCTAGCTCCAACCTCGGAGCTCCTTAGTAGCCACTCACCCACCAGCCCTGCAGCTACAATTAATGATCCGGGATCATCTGCACACACGGTACATTTGCTTGACTCAAGCCGGGATCCTTGGCACAACGACACGTGCTCTCCTGCTCTACTCAACAACCCCTTCCCCCTTTAATCTACATAGGTAAACAACACATCATGTCAATAATGAGCTGGATTTGCCGAAGTGGATGCATCACAGTGCCCTTAAGGTACATAAGCTGTTATGCTGCCGTGTAGCTTCTTAAACCCTGGGAAATAAGATTATACACCGACTGATTCTTAGACATGACCTAAGACGTGAGCAGACTTGTAACATGGTTCATTACGTTATCTATGTTCACTTGACTTCAGAAGACCCGGGATTTGTCTCAACTCTTACTTTCATAACATTATTTGTTAGATCATCGCGATAAATATTTTTATCAGTTGAAATTCGCCAATGATGGTAGCTATTTTTATTTTGGAGGCAACGTGTCACGTGGCTACACATTAAAATTGTCCCTTATGATACCAGAAGCAACTATGTGGTGGTGGCAAGATGTGTCGCGCCACGTTCAATATGACAGCTAAGGTATTCTTCCCAGATGAATGAAAATACAGATGACGGAATGCCCTCGCCTTAGGTCCGCCCTGGGCTAAGCACAGTTGACACAGATGCCAGAAGACATGGTCCAAGCTCCAGTCGCAATCGCAGACACGAGAACTAAGGTCTTGACCGCCTGAATCATATACTTCCTAACCATAGTTGCCTCCCTAGCCTCCCATTCCGCCATTGTGTTCGTATGTGGAAAAGGCTCGGCAGGAATCGGTTTCTCTAGGAACTTGCACAACGGATCCCATCCATCCTCGGGCGTCCACTCAAGCAACCGCTCTTCGGACACGAGCCGGCGAACCATGTAATTATGCTCTAAAGTTTGGACATCAGCAGATGTGCACTGAAGCCCATCGGTACCTCTACCTCTCAGCTCGAAATGATATCTATGATGAAGCCTGCGATTCACTCACCTCTATAAGCCCGCCTTATACCGTACTTGCAGTCTCGATGTCCATGTTCCCAGCTCGAAACAAGCCCAGCCACATGAATCGCACGTGACACTGCCAGAACCAGAAACAGTCTAGGCTAAGCCACGATAGCAGCCACAGCGTCCAACTACTATTGGCACGAGCAATTATTTGCTTCGATATCATTGCGATAGTTAAGGACCACCTTGACTTCAGGATACGCAGTAATGAGATCAGCCGCAAATACGGCTCCAGCCGGGCCCGTTAAGACAACGGCTCGCCGATTATGGCATCGAATTGCGTTCGGGTGATGATGGATTCATCACGCTGGCCGAACAATCTGCAAACCTACCGCATTAGCGTCGGAGAAGTCAATAGGACAACTGGACTCACTTCTTGCGGCAGAGTCGGACCCACCGAGGAGTGTCGTCTGGCTTTCCCCGAGTGTCATGCCATCCGTGACAAGTATCATTATAGCCAAGCTTCAGCAAAGCCTGCCGGAGGGATTCTGATGCACAACGCGGGAATCCGACACATAACACTTGGATAGGCTTCGTACGTTTCTTTGGTGGTAGCTCTGACCTAGCGTAGGCATAGTTCTCGAGGAAACGAGAGATCCAGCTACTCAAATACATTATAACTTCTCCCCTACTTATTCATCTACCAACTTAATACCTAAAACATACGATTTAATTCAGACCTAAATGGTTGTCTATCAGTGTTAAATTCGCTAAACTCATCTGCGAATCGTAAAAGACTACCTAAGTAGGTGACTCGGATTCCGTTCGCTGAGAACAAAGAATCAACTTCATCCGCAACTATTGATATTACTATTACTATCATCAAATTTTCTGGAATGTTACATGGAGCGTGTTCGGCATACCATATTTGCTTACTAGCGTGGAGATGCTGAGTTTAGGAAGTAGATATTCTTGCCTCATTGTGGATTGTCATGGGTTCTAGTATACGAGTCTATAATGTTATGAATAATTTTCCTCGCGAAGCCTCGGAATGTCTAAGAAGAAATCAAACCAAAGGTAGTGACCAGTAAAATGTTCTCAAGTTTATTCAGCTAACGAGTTTATTATACCCCCTTAGGACCTAATAAAACCGCCCATAATCGCTGTAATACCCCTTAAACAGCTTATGGTATCGCTCTAAACTCAACAGCATCAGCTTTGTCTTATCAAGAGTTCGTGGGCGTCTTCTTCGAGGCCGGCCGGATGTAATGAAGTTTAACACAGTTGGGGAGTAGGATATAGCATAGTGTAACCAACTTTCGTATATCGAGTCGAAGTAAACTAGCCCTTCCTGCCTCTATGTTATTCGTTTCCACTTTGAGTCCCCCAAGATGATAGCTGCTACCTGCTTCAAAAGCGTCAGTCATGTAATAAACCACCTCAACGTATCCTAATCAAATTGCTTGTGAGTAGAACTGACCTCTAAATACGATTCAGATATCCGATCCTAGGTATTGAAGGCACATTCGAATTTGTTATCCTAATACTAGGCGGACTAAGAATCTATTCACACGCCATCTGCGCAATTTACGGCTATACAAGTTCTACGGTCGTAAGGATGATAGTATCGTCCTAGCAAATGGCGAAAAATGTAACCAACTCGCATCAGAAATGAAAATCCAAAGCTACCCCCTTTTAAGGGGTGCTTTGGTAACTGGGAATGAAAAGAGTCAAACATCGCTAATGATAGAACCGAAAGAACTCCTTGGAGACGAAGAAGGACGATCCAGGCTGCCTAAATAGCTATGGCCCGATATCGATGAGTCCAATGTCTTGACTTCGGGAGAGTGGACGCATTTATTTCGGGAAAGTCATCTGCATAGTGCCCTAAACCCTTCATCAGGGCCACTGAAAGGGCAATCATTCGTGGAAGGTTCTCAGAGGAAGCATACCTATAGAGACGAGCTCAAGCTTCGGCACTCTTCTACAGAGTAAAATGACAGTACCCAGACAGTAGAGCTAAAGGCGACCTTGGACCATGATCTGCTGACAATTGTTAAGTTTGTTCAAAGCGTCTTACCAACATTATCCCCGCCTGCTTCAACGATGGATGAAATTGAGTATTCCTTTACCCACGGCTGATATTTGATGTAGACACTGGAAATTGTGGTTAGCTTGAAGCGCAATCTCCCAGGCCACGTCTTATTGATCGATTAGACTCCGGTCAATATCGTTGCCACAATACTGGGCGACGTGGTTCTTCATCCAAAGACCAAGGGGTTTGACTTTGTCAAAGTCTGGTCTCCCAGCACCCTCTTTAGGAGCTACTGCTCAACATCCTGGACGATATGTATGGCATCAAAGAAACAAGTTCATTGCAAGAATGAGTCCGTAAACTTCGGTCCGTTGCGTACACAGATGTTGGTGATATCCCCCGATTGTCGGCATTAAAACATTTCGACTATTACGACGCTCTGGGCGGTGGAATAGAGATAGTACAGTAGCTTGTGAAACTGGCTATGCTGCAAGTGGCTCCCAGGTTGAGGTCTACCCTGTGACAAGGCAGATGATTAAATAATGGCTGCAAGATCGGGACTTGTATGTATCAGGAGAGGTTATTATAATCATCCATGTTCTCCAGTCAGCATGCAAATATGATGCATCGAATTGTGCCAAAGTCCTAGTAAGAAGTTCTCAACATAGGTATGAGAAACTGTCACGGGAGAACACTGAGCCACGGACATTGTAAAACCACGGCAAGTCAAAAGCCCTTGTATCTTTCATCTGACCTATATATACATATGTAGAAAAAGTTGTAAATTGGGAGATTTTAGAGCAGTCGTTAGACACGAAACCAAATGTATACTGTGTACACACCCTGATACACTATACAATATACTGTGTTTTATTTTTAATTTTGGGGCAGTATAGCGCTATAGCTCACTGTAAATTTAAGTCAGCTACAGCGCACGCTTCCTTTGAGGCAGCCATAGCCATACTGATTAACTGACTGACTGATTAACCTAGTCAAGTTATCTATCAACAGTCAGTACGTACATCAGTCAATCCAACAATCAATCAGTCAGTTAGGTAGTTAATCTAACTAATAGACTAACGTACGTATTAATTGTTGTATGAGAGGCTCTGAATCATGTAATCATCCGCGATGGGAGCTCGAGCTCTGATTGGTTGAAATATTACAGAGGGCTGTGCACAACAAGTGCTTGTAATTACAGCGCTTAATAGCGCTATGATACCTTATACAACTAGAGGGCATATCGGGCGGGGAAAAGTGTGCATATGGTATACATTTTAATATATCAATTCAATTGACGTTTTGGTGGTTTCGTTGCTATTGTCTGCTGTCATTTTGCTTATAGACGAAATGCTGACTCATAAGAACAATACAGAGAAAAGATCAAGTGTTTGATAAATGAAAATAGGACTCTAGCGCTATGTATTTAGGCGTCCAACTAGAGTACAAGCCACAGTGGATGCGCGCTAGTGCAGACCCTCTAAGGCTGACAAGTTCCCAACTGACGTCGGCTTAATTGTAGAGCTTTTGGATCTGTAGAATAAACCAAATTCACTCTTCAGCACGTGGTTTTGGGATTTAATATACCGGCCTCAGGTTTCTCGCTCATAGTCAGCAGTCCAATTAGAAACTTTCCCCACAAACCTGTGTTAAGCTACTCACCGCGCGACGTGTTCAGCCCAATCCGAATTCCGTCGCGAGGGCTGACACTCCAAACCTTCGATGCTCTCTGGTTTAAACGGCAGCCTAGACCCCTACAGGGTGCTAGCAGGTTCAGATTGTATAATATGAAGAAAGAATGACTTTCTTGACCTGCGCAATCTCAATCCGTTGTTACCATCAACATGTCTTTGCGCCCAGGTCGCTATCGCTCTTCAACATCCGCGTCGACACCATTAGCGACATCTAAAGCTACCGAAGTTCTCCAGTCCCTCCTCGATGCCATATCCTCTACCCTCACGACCTCCCTGAGTAACGGATACCCAAAATTCGACCCATTACTAGGCCAAATACGACAGATTCAACAACATCTTTCCGCAACTGCCCCGCCAAGCTCGGTCCAAGATGACTTCAGACATCTTCGCGGCTTCCACCGGATGTTCGATGTGCTTCGGTCTTTCTCGGGCTTCTATAATACCCAGAAACGAGACGAGAGCGATAAGAAGAGTTTCTTCGAACTTCTCAATGCCGTGTTCAGTGTCTTAGCTGCAGCCTTCCGTGGCCACCCCGGTAATAGACGGTATTTTCGCACACGAGTCGAGGGTGGTGGATGGGAAGCGTTGGAACAAATTATCGCAAGTATTGGCCTCGGTGGGAGCGACTCAGACCTTTGGACAAGCTGTCAGCTATTTGGGAAGCTGTTCTCCTTGGCGCTAAATGACGCTTCATTGGACCAGTTATGCTGCTCCGCTGTGCTGGATGATACTGCCCCCTGGGTCCTGGTAGGGCCCGAGGTATCTGGCACTGGTGAAGATGGCACTAGGAGTGAAGACCACGAAATTGCCCGCTTGGGTGCCCAGATGGCCTCTATCGAAGCGGCCATAAAAAGGACGGTCGGGCCTAAGTCTACCTTACAAAATGCTGAGGTTGTTCGTACAATAGTGGACTTCTGGGAATCGCTTCCACGTGACAGGGACGCACCCGAAAATACCGCATCATTACTTGTCCTTAAAGTCATGTTGTCGGTCATAGATGTTTCAAACATCAACTTGTGCCTAGTTCACGAAACTGGTGTCCTCTCTCGATTTTTAAAATTCTCTTTCGACAAGAATTCACCTCTTAACGATGCCGAAAGAGAGACAGTGCTAACACTCTGCCGGTCTTTAATGCCCTTCGGTGTGAATCGGCTCCTTGATGCACAACAACTTCTACTCAATCCCTCCTTAGAGTCGTCAGATTTCTGCTTGGAGGTGATGAATAAATACAGCGGCCCTCCATTCATACAATTTGACCTATCTCAATATGGCCACTCGTCTATCGAATTGCCTAGTATAGGACGTCCATTTCCCCCTCAGTCATCTGCTGGATATACATTTGCCGCCTGGGTACGGATCGACCAGTTTGACCCGAGGTCACATACCACAATATTTGGCGCCTTTGACTCGACCCAAACATGTTTCGTCCTCGCATATCTCGAAAAGGATACCCACAACTTCATATTACAGACTTCGGTTACCTCGCAACGACCAAGCGTCAGGTTTAGAACCTTTACATTCAAGGAGGGAAGATGGTATCACATTGCAGTGACACATCGACGGCCTAAGACGATGACGCCTAGTAGAGCTTCCTTATATGTTAATGGCGAATTCGTTGAACAAATACGGGCTTCTTATCCAGCTTCTCCACCATTATCAAATGGTAGTACAGAAAGTTTTGCATCATTCACCTCCTCAAGTCACAAGACCATGCCAGTTCAAGCCTTTTTAGGGACTCCAAGGGAACTTTCTTCGCACATAGGATCTGGATTAATACATTCTAAATGGTCTCTTGGCACGGCCCATCTTTTTGATGACGTATTGAGTGATGATTTCCTTTCAGTGCCTAGCCGATTAGGAGCTCACTATCAGGGAAATTTTCAAGATTGTCTCGGCGGATTTCAAACCTATTCAGCATCTGCCGCTTTGGGACTCCGTAATGATCTTGTCAGCACCGGAAAAGATGACTCGGATATCATGAAAGTCATTAGGGATAAAGCAAGCAACGTGTTACCGGAACAGAAGATCCTCCTTAGTGTGTTGCCATCTTCAGTTTTTCGAGAAAAAGAGCATTTCGGAGAGTCACAGCTATTTCGTGCTTTGTCTCGCGGTCCTGCTCATACTCTTGTGCAGATGGTCCTTAAGAACGGCACAGGTATAGCTATCAACACGGCATTGCCTTCAATCAACGACGCATTACTCCGTTCAAACGGTGTGGCAATATTGACCGGAAATCCTATCGTTGCGACACCTCAATTCTTTGATGATGCCCTTTGGCAACTGGCGGGTTTCACGCCACTGGCGCTGAAGCTGATTGAACGAGCTTCCTCAGTAGAGACCCTGGTTCGTGCAATTGAGATGGTGTTCCTATGCATCAATTCAAGTTGGCGAAATAGTGAGGCTATGGAGAAAGATGGGGGATATGCGATATTAGCAATTTTACTTAAGGCCAAACTAGGCTTCGGCGGACCTGGGAGTGAATCCCTAACAGAGAAGTTGACACTTTCAAATACAGAAAAAGACAAGTTATGTCTCCAACTCCTCAGCCTGGTGTTGGGTTTTATCGGATACAAGCATCGAGATCCTCTTGATTCAGTCATCATCAATCCTTTAGCATACCGAATTCTCCTTGTCGATTTTGATGGCTGGAGGAAATGCGGGCTCCTCGTTCAAGAGCTCTATTATAAACAGTTTGTGAGCTTTGCTGTTATGAGCAAGTACCACCAATATAATAATCGCAGGTTGCATCGAATGCGTGAGTTTCTCAAAACTTGGGTAAGTATTCCGATCCACACTAACAATGTCCTGCTTTAGGAATTGTGAAGAGGCTCCTTGATGCCGTCAAGTCCGAGCCAGTTCCGGAGAATGTACTTCCCTTTTTCATGAGCGCTATCAAGAGCCTCGTCAAGTGTAATTACAATACAGAAGTGCATCAGTCGCTGGCCTTGTTTATTACCTATGCTTTCCACCCTACGTCGAGGTCGCTCCCACGGACTCCAAAGCAAACGAACCGTCGTGCCTCGCAAAACGTTCCACAGCGACCACTGGTCAGTGTTAACGGAACGGGCGGAAATGACGTACGATCACTCACGAAAAAGGAAGTCGGTATACGCCTATTGGACATGTATAGCCAATTGTTATGCGAGAAGGGGAACTTGGCAATCATTCGGAAGTTTGCTAAAACCGTGACAAATAAGGTACTTGATGCCCGGCCATCGCGAGAAAACTCCAAGCTGATGATGGCCCAGTGGCTTTTGTATCTCCTCACAGAAAACGATCCGGAAATTGTAGTGTACGGCTGCAAGATACTCGCAAGACTCCTGGTCACCCATGGCACGGCTTATATCAACAAGTTCTCGGGGAAGACTGGGGGCTTCTGTATTATGGCCCATCGTCTTAAGCGGTGGTGGGATATACCAACCCTTTGGCCCATCTGCTTTAGCATTCTCTTTGGATATGACGTTGCTGAAATAGACTTCGAAAAGAATTTCGACTTTTTCAGCTTACTCGAAACGTTTGGGAAATGCAAAATCGTCAATCCGGATGCGTTACCAATTATCACGGCCATGATCCAACACGCCTTAAAAGACATCCTCAAGGACCAAGAGGATCCGGCTTCGCCTTCAGGCGATCGAAACTCGTCCGAGTTAGCAGTGACTAATCACGAATCCCCGCGGCCGAGGCCACGAGCACGGTCAATGTCACTTCAAAAAGAGCTAGAGTCCAGACGTAAGTCTTCATTTATGTATCGTGTAATAAAACTAACTGTCCTTACAGAAACGGCCCAACCGCGAGTCGAACGAAATGCTGGTAATGCTGCTGTACTCCAGGCAGTTATCCGGTTCATGGCAGACCTTCACGCTAGATCGGCCGACTTCCGAGATTTTGCGCTGTCCTCCGATTACGTGAGGCTGCTTCTATCTGCCCTTTACCCTGCTATCGTTAGTGCAGATCCAGTCAATCCTGAGACAGAATTGAACTCTAGGGATTCGGCACTCACTTTCGAAGGTGGCGACGTCATTATTCGCCCAGTTGGTGGGACGTCGAGTGCTACTCCGGTGATCAGAACTTCTAGCCCGGCTGATATATCGTTGCCAAAACGTGGAGACGCTCACCGAGGGACTAAATTGCGGAAGGCTTCGTCTTTCATACTCCTGACATCCCAGAAGTCTGCTCAGTCTAGCCCAAGTCGTCTTGTCCACGTGTTATCTCCAAAGAAGAAGGTTGCCGATCAAAATATTGGTCATGGTCTAGTCGAAGGCATCTTGGAGCTCGTTATCAATGTCTTTATAGACCAGCTGTTAGTACGGAAAGAATTTCCTGGATTCGGATTGTTCCTCAAGGTCCCCCCTGGATTCCAGGAGCATCAGGCATACTTCGAATCATACGTGCTAAAGAGCACTATCGTTCACATATCCACCTCAATTAAGCTCAACTGGAAGGTCCTGAACGAGCCGAAAGTTCTTACTAATATGGCTAGATTCAGTGTCCATATGGTCGAGGCTATTTTCGAGGGATGGTTCATGAATGGAACTGAATCCATGTTAGATTTCGCTGGACTCTTGCTGGAATATCTTCAGAAGCCAGAGGTTGCGAAAATGAAAACGGTAAGGCTGTGTAGCCAAGCAGTCTCGACTATTCGAGGCTCGTTTCTTAAACTAGTCCTCTTAAGACTCTCGGAAATGGATGATCCGCAGACCACCGAGTTAGAAGCAAATTTCTCAATGGAGAAAATACTATACTGGCAGATGGTCGTATTAGAGTCTTTATCGCCTGATGATGACTATATGAAGCTATTCTGGTATCAACTCTATACAAAACTAGCGGATCCAAGGCGAGCCGTCCGACTCGCTGCCGTCAATATCTGGCGCATCATGCTTGTTCAGAAACCTGATGAATGCTCATCATTGTTTCGATTATTCATGACCTCAGACCAGGCTCCACTAGCAACAGAGTTCCAGAAACTAACCGAACTCGACACGGATACATTCATTGAATGGGTGGATGAACATCGCCCCTCGCTCGACGCATTATTTTACGGAGGTATCTCGCGGGCTTGGGAGGATTTTGTGAACGCAGAAAATCAACGTACGTCAGAAACGGCCAAATCACGACTGGCGAAGCGGAAAGAAACTCTGAAGCGATGGCATCAGGAGATGGTTGAGCGCGACAATATTCTGTTGCGCCACGACATGGCCAATTCTGCCTGGATGAAGTCCATCTATGCTTCTGAGCATTTCAAGCACCAGCGCCTTATGCAAGACCAACAGGACGATGTTACTTATTATTCATCTTCTTTTTCTAAGATGGAAAGAGACCTTAACCGGCCAGGGGCTGTATTGTATGAACCCAAACCTATCAAGTGGAAACTTGATCGAACAGAAGGCCGCAACCGTATGCGCCTCCGACTTCTACCAGATCTTTCTACGGATCATGACCAATACCAACCGAAACGCAGAGCGGCCGATCAGCCACCAGCTCCCACCGTCAAGCCGGATCCAGCAGTTCCTCCTATCTCAGTCACAGCGTCAATAAAGCCTACTCCGTCATCTTTACCTCAGGGGCAGATAGGAAATCTTGACGAGGGTGCTGAAGATGATGCTGAGGGATCACCTCCCGGTGCACAGGCTGACGGCAAACCTGCGCAATCGGTCGTGCCTGAGGACGACTTTGAGATGGTTGATGATCCAAACGACCCTAATGACGCCGAAGACGGATTCGAAGACAAGAATCGGAGGGTGATGAGACGCCTGCAGCAAGGCGATGCAGTTCAGCAAGTTTACAATGTCTCCCGCATCATTGGTCTCGAGGCCTTCGAAGGCATTCTTTTAATCGGAAAGAATGCCCTTTACATAATGGACAATTTCTTCCAGTGCGCGGATGGGGAAATTGTGAACGTCTGGGAGGCGCCAGCTGAAGAACGCGATCCATTCTCGCAAATCATCACTGGGACAAAAGCCAGCGAGAACCGTCAGACTACCAACCGTAGTGCTCAAGATTCCCGTAGCTGGAAGTGGCAAGACGTCATAAGTATATCGAAGCGTCGGTTCTTATTTCGAGACGTTGCTATTGAAATATTCTTCACGGACGGCCGTAGTTACCTTTTGACTGCTAGGAACCCAGCAATGAGGGACGAGGTCTTTTCTAGACTCAGCAACAAAACTCCACATACCGCAGGGGCTAACTCGTTGCCCAATCCAGAAGACGCCTGGCGTTTAGAGTCTCTGAAAGTGTTCGACGAATCGCCTCAAAGCTTTGGGTCAAAATTTGGTAGCATCTTTAACTCTTCCCCTTGGAACCCTCTAATGCGCCGATGGCAACGAGGCGAGATTTCAAACTTCCATTATTTGATGCTCATCAACACAATGGCCGGCCGGACATTTAACGACCTGACACAGTATCCTGTATTTCCATGGGTGCTAGCAGATTACACCAGCGAAGAGTTAGATTTGAATGATCCTGCAACATTCAGAGATCTATCGAAGCCGATGGGTGCACAAACCGCGCGACGCCAATTTGACTATCAATCCCGATACACCAGTCTGGCGGAGATTGGCGAGACGCCATTTCACTATGGGACGCATTACTCATCTGCCATGATCGTCGCATCATACCTGATTCGACTACCTCCCTTCGTGCAGTCGTTCATTCTCCTACAAGGCGGTGCTTTTGATCATGCTGACAGGCTTTTCTTCTCGATTGAGGGATCATGGAAATCCGCATCTCAAGATAACGGCTCCGATGTTCGAGAACTGATACCCGAGTTCTTCTATCTACCGGACTTTTTGACGAATGTTAACGGATACAACTTCGGTGAACGTCAGGGTTCTGCTGGGCGGGTGAACCACGTCGAGCTACCTCCGTGGGCAAAGGGCGACCCGAAAATATTTATCGCAAAACATCGCGAGGCACTAGAGAGCCCTTATGTTAGCCAACATCTTCATCAATGGATTGACTTGATATTCGGTCATAAGCAACGTGGCGAAGCTGCCGTAGAGAACCTGAATGTGTTCCATTATCTATCGTACTACGGTGCTAAGGATCTTGACAACATCACCGACTCAAATGAACGGAACGCCACCACAAGTATCATCCACAACTTCGGGCAGACTCCACATCAAGTCTTCACTAAACCCCATCCTCCTCGGGAGAACGTCTCATATCCGGTAAAGAGGCTGGATACAGCTAGTCATTCCCTAGCGAGGATACCTCATCCTCTTCTCGAGAGTCGCGAACGGGTATCCTCGCTAGTGTATTCACCCAGACAAGATCGCATGTTATGCTCATCCCCGTTCCGCCTCAATCTGCCCCCTCTCTTCGACAAGTGCCTCGAGTGGGGTTACGCGGATAATAGTGTGCGCTTCTACCACACTGAGAACCGTAAGAGTGCCGGCGTCAGCGAAAACTTGCACATTGGTCAGATATCCTGCGTTGTCATCGCGGACTCTAAGACTTTGATTACTGCCGGCGAAGACTGCGTCGTATCCGTACATATTATACAGACTGCGCCCGGCAAGCCTGTGGAACTGCTGCATCGATCCTCGCTTTTCGGGCACAAGACGCCTGTCACAACAATTGCCGTGTCCAAGGCTTTTAGTACGCTAGTTACAATTTCTGGAGACGGACATGCGTTCCTATGGGATCTGAATCGTCTTGAATTCGTGCGAAAGTTGCCGAGCACTCGGGCTGTGGAATGTGCCCGGATCAACGACGTATCCGGGGAGATCATGCTGTGCTCAGGTCCCAACGTGGCGTTGTACACGATAAACGGCGATCTGATGCTCGACCAGAACGTGTGCACCGAGCACGACGACTACGTATATTCCTGTTCCTTCTACGAGGGGTCCGGAAACGAGTGGCTGGAGAATTACCTCATCTTCACTGGACATAGGAGAGGGAGGGTCAATATCTGGAAGCGGGTTGTCAAGGATGGCAAATGGGCGCTAGAATTAGTTAGACGTCTGGACCACATCGATACGCGGAGCGAGACGGGGACGAATACGGAAGCTGCTATTACTTGCATCACTCCGATGCCGCAGCTGGTTTATACTGGGGATGATGATGGGCGAGTGGTAAGTTTTCGTACACCCCTTTCTCATTAAACACTAATAATCACAATGACGTTCAAAGCTAACACTGCGTAGTATGAATGGAACTTGATCCAGCGGGAGAGATAGAGACTATCCCACGTACAGAGGTCATCTAAAGTGTTCCGGAAGGTGCGGTCGAAAAGTATTTGCGCATAGACGGGCGTTTACTTAAGAATTAAGAACTCATGGGCGGAATTCCTGTCGCTAGCGTATTCGGGGGTCCAAGGATAGACGAGCTGCTTAGATTAGGTAGCTTTGGGGAGCGAGAGGCTACGGCAAGAAATGGTGTGACGTGGCATGGCGTTGGTTGTTCAAGTGAAATAGAACAAGATAGATGAACTGAGCTGGACCGTTTGATTGATTGATTGATCAAATCCAATGCAATGGAGCTTCCGTGTTGATGGCTGTTCGTGGGCGATGGGTATTCTACATCTAGTTCGGCCTTTTTGCAACCCTCCTCGTTTGGTAAGTCTTCTATTGACTCGTAGTTTGTTGAGTTGCCCCCTTGTATGTATCTTGCCTGCCTTGATCCGTAGTCCTGCTAATTCCTTTATTCCGGCGGTATTCACGCAGTTCAGTCGTCGTAGCCAGTTAACGTCTTTCTCGGACCGGATGGGACTGTTCGACACTTAGTCAGCTACTCTGCAACACACGATCCCACACAAAATCTCGCTTTGTCGCTGCCACCTTTCTTCCCGTCCATCCAGAATCCAAGTTAGAATGGCTAGGTAAGAACCTACCGGGATATGTCATGGGGATGGGCGGAGCTCTCTCATATCCGAGCATCTTTAAGGTGGGAGGGACTGTAGCGAGTGTGAGAGGGCCGGCGCCGCCGATGACGACAGACCAGAAGAAGGCGGGCCTCTCGCGCGCGGCCCAGCGCAAGTACCGGATAGGACCGGCCCAGAATAGTGGTGTTGGGTTGACCATTCTTCTCTGCTTCTTCGGTCTGTATGTTTTATTAGCGAGAGAGGGAATTGTAGGTTGTTGGTTGAACCCACGGGGTGATTAATTGATCTCGGTTCTCGTATGACGAGTGGGATCTCGAAATCGTCCGTGATGAAGCTTGGAGGTGAAGTTGTGAGCTCTAAAGTGAGTGGATTGATTGGTTGAAATATTATGGCCTGTGCGTCAAAGATGCGATAGATGTACCTAAGTACCTTACGTAACCACGAAATCGGAAAATCGGAGTGCTGTCTACCGTGTTATTACCTAAGCGCATTCATAAGGTAGAGCGATGTACAAGGATACATCGTTAGCTAAAAGGCTTGGCAGGTACGGGCTACGTATGCCAGACCAAAAAGTTCGGGTCGATTCGTAAGTGAGACAGCTGGTCCGATCCGAACTTGTGTACATAACCTTACCTACATTACCAAATACAAGACGACGACCTCGATTTCACGACGGTCATAGGTCCCATGCGCGGCGAGATTCTTGCTGTCGCGACCCTTCTCTTCTTCCCTTGTTCTCCTTAAAGCCAATTGATCACAGAGACATCGTCGAGATGAAGTCGTTAATATCGTTGGTCGTCCTACTTTGGGCGGCTCTCGTCCATGCAATCAGCTCTAGCGGGGATAGGCTGCTGGTTGTTCTTGATGATGTTGCCGAGAAAGAGAATTATTCTAAGTTCCTGGGTGACCTAGATAGTGCGTATAAAGCTACTCTTTCTGATAAAACAGCTTACTGTTGAGAATATGGTTGCTGATGCTGTGTCACTAGGCCGCGGATTCCAGATCAACTACGAAACACCTAAGAGTGAAGGTCTAAGCTTGTTCCACCTAGGCGAGAAGTCTTACGATCACGTTCTATTCCTCCCGACTAAATCAAAAGGTGTGTTATAGGCAGTCTTCGTCACTTTGTAGTAGACAGGTGACTAACATCACGAAAGGTCTTGGTCCAAACTTAACACCCAAGATCCTCCTTGATTTCATCAATGCTGACGGCAACATCCTCCTCGCCCTCTCGGCTTCCCAACCTGCGCCAACATCTATTGTCTCTCTCCTACTTGAGTTAGACATTCACCTACCTCCCGACCGACAAGGCCTCGTAGTCGACCACTTTAACTACGACGTCCTGTCCGCACCAGAGAAGCACGATGTGCTGCTTCTGCCTCCCCCAGGACCCCTTCGACCAGACGTCAAGGATTTCTTCAGCCCGGTCGCAGACAACGGCGAGCTCATCGCATTCCCTAACGGAATGGGCCAGACCCTTGGCTCAGGTGCCCTCCTTACCCCGATCCTGCGCGCTCCCTCCACAGCTTATAGCTACAACCCGAAGGAACAGTCCGAAGTCGTTGACGATCTGTTCGCAAGCGGCACCCAACTCTCCCTCGTGAGCACCATGCAGGCGCGCAACTCAGCGCGTTTCACCGTTATCGGCTCGGCTGAGCTACTGAGTGACAAGTGGTTTGATGCCAAAGTGAAGAAGGCTGGCGAAGACAAGGAAGTTACCACCCTGAACCGCGAATTTGCCAAGCGCGTATCTGGCTGGACATTCAAGGAGATTGGCGTTCTGAGGGTCAACTGGATCGAGCACCGCCTGAATGAGGTTGGCATGAGTAATGCTACCAATCCCAAGATCTACCGTATCAAGAACGATGTCGTAAGTTCTCCTATTTATCCACTAAATAATATTTAACCTAGTTAAACTAACTTGAGCCAGACATACTCTATCAACCTCTCCGAGTACTCATGGGATAAATATATCCCCTTTACCGTTCCGGAGAACGATGACCTGCAGCTGGAATTCAGCATGCTGTCGCCTTTCCATCGGCTCAAGCTGGAGCCCACTATCTCCTCCAAAGACAGCATCACGTACTCGGTATCATTCAAGCTGCCGGACCAGCACGGCATCTTCAACTTCATGGTCAACTACAAGAGACCCTTCTACACCAACGTTGAGGAGAAGAACACGGTTTCCGTGCGCCACTTCGCTCACGACGAGTGGCCCCGCAGTTACGTAATCTCTGGTGCTTGGCCCTGGATCGCGGGTATCGCAGCTACTGTTGTGGGTTGGCTTGGCTTCTGTGCCATTTGGTTGTATAGTAAGCCGACCCAGGGCTGCGAGAGCAAGAAGACCCAGTGAGAGTGTAAACTAGGTACTTAAGAAAAGAAAGGTCTAGTGTCTGAAGATAAAATGGACATTGACGGCATAGGACATGATGGCAGATACGAATGAATCAATGGATGTAATTACAATCACGGTTACGTGCGGTATCGGGTCCTACAGCTGCTTACGGAGTTAGTGAAATGAAATCTCAATGAAAGTTCCGCTTTAGGTGTTCTACAAGATTGGCGTAGCTAAGAGAAGAGAAGATAGGCAAATGGCCCTGGGCTGGTGTGATACATAGGAATAGTTCTCCTAAATCAACCTCTTTTTACCTACTGGAAAGAAAGGGGCCCCGTATAGTATGTGGTTGTGAGAGGTCGTAACGATCCATATTTGAGACATTTGACCTATACAGGACGACGAATTCCTAGATGTGGTGGCCAGAGAGGAAGACAATACTAGACTGGGTCCTGGACGATATATCACATCCTCAACATATACATTCTTATTTCAATTGCCCTAGGATTATTCCCGACTTCAAATGAGGGTACAGTCTCCTGCAATACTGCTTCGGGATTTGACCCCAATTACTACCTGGAGGACCTAATTCTAGATTTTCGTGCTGAGGTTAGGAACTTGTGCAGCAGATCAAGCGGATCATGGCCCGAGAGAGGGCAGCTGGATAGGGGGAGGTAAGAGGGAGGTAGAATGAGGACCAATGTGACGACGGCTTCAAGAGAGTACATATTCCACTTCTACCGCCCTAGCTGACAGCGGGAGTGTGAGACTCTGAGAATAGAGGAGGGTGGTGAATAAGAGCATACAGAAAGACAATGGCGGCTAAATAAATGCACTGCGCAGATAAACTCTCTCGTGATGGACAGATCGAGGAATGGAAGGAAATGGGTGCTACAATGGTAGATGACGATACCGAGGGGAATAGATCGAACAGCTTTCTTCGGGCTCCTTCCTCAGAATGACTGCTCATGCCACGATCTTTTATGGCGAAACGACCAAATCCCTTCAATAGTACTTGTTGCACCCACCCCACTAAGGATGTGAAAGTAGAGATTGGTGGTAGTGAGTTGCATTCAATGGAGATACTTCTGCATATGGCTCCACAAAGCTATAAAAAAGGGAAAAGGACCAAGAGAAGGCGAAAATAGGTATTTCTTGGACTTCCTACATGTAAGCTTAACAACAGTTATAAGACTAGGCAAAAGAAAAAGGAGGTTGGGTTCGGGGTTAACGCAAATAGTAGGTAAGTTCACACACAAGGTATAAGCCCTCAGATTAGCTCTCAGGTTCTCACTGACAACCATTCCCACATCCCAATCCGGCGCAATGACCCGACGGGGCGTGTTCAGGCTGCCTGCAAATTTGGCTTTTTGGATACTTGGTCATCACAGGGCTTTCTTGGTATGTATAAAGAAACAATAAAAAAGAGAGCCTACCAGCATCGGCAATGATAGACTATCCTGTGATCGCCAGTCCAAGCAGGTCCACCGATATCCCGCAAGGCTCCGATTGAAAACTATATAAAGGAACATCATCGAATGAAAGTCATTCTTGTTTGTTTGCTATTTGTCGTCATTGCCTGTGCTTGGATGCCCGTGGAACCTGATGACTTTGGAGATGGGAAGTCATGCCATGCTAGAGGTGTGTTTCTCCTAGCTCAGATTTCTGTTCTTCTTGTGTTGTCATGCGCCACGATCGTAGATATGTTATCGGATCTTGTGGCTCCAACGTTCTCTGCGAGAGTTCTCTTCACTGCTAGGATGGAGATAAAGTTTCTAGATGGGTAATTCCAGCCACTTGCGGCATTGATAATGGCGACGATGGATCTGTGAAGTGTGATGTAAAGATCATGAAGAGGAGCCAACTCTGTTGGGAGAATTTGGAGAATTGGGGATTCGAAGATGCGATAGGTGAAGTATTGTAAGGGGTTTTAGTTTATAAAGTGAGAAATAGAGAGTGCAAGTTGTACAGATCACGCGTATGTTAGGGTTGTCTTGAAAGGTTTGACGACAGTGATTCATCGGCTTATGTGAGGTTAGTACAGCATTCGCGATGGTCTTGTCACGATTGGTCGGATAGAATTCAGTAGCAGGATGATGAGCTGGATGCATAAGACTCATAAGACTCATAAGACTCGTAGAGAATAGCCTACGGTAAATGGCCTGCGATTTAGAAAGTGAAGAAGATAAGATGAAGAGTTGTGAAAAGTTGAAGTTGAAGCGTTCACGAAGCACGTATGAGGGACGAAGGCGCGTGATATGAGCTCAGACTGTGTACCGTGGCTGCGTGGCTGAATGAGTTCAGTGATTGGCCGATGCTAGCCACAGATGTCCCACTTTAATATCTCCCTCTCAGCTGCAACCAGAAACGAGGCTGATCCAAACTCTATTTCCATCAATACCCAATATTTTTGTGTTGGGAATTTGTCTTTAACAAAAATCAGCACTTCTCCCCAACTTAACTCTTCCAGGAGCCAAAATCTAGAAGATAACTTGTTAAAATGGTAAGGAAAAAAGCTGCTATAAATATTCTGCTTTGTAGGGAACCATATCATTGACCGTCAAACAGGCGCGCAATTCAGAAAAAGCTCAATCGATGCTCTTCCGCTTCCGCGAGGCACAAGCAGCGGACTTGGGTATAATTGATGCGGGACGTACACGACGGCCGAAGGTGATCACAGAAGTCGACTCAATCCCAGCATGCGAGAAATGGCGAGGCCAAACGCTCAAGGAAATCAGCCGAAAAGTATCCCGCATCCAGGACCCGGCTCTAAGCGACTACCAGATCAGAGATCTCAATGATGAGATCAATAAACTCATGCGCGAGAAGCACATGTGGGAGGTACAAATACGGAACTTAGGAGGTCCTAATTACATGCGTGGTGGGGGGAAGATCTATGACGAGACAGGTAGAGAGATACCAGGAGGCGGAAAGGGTTATAGATATTTTGGGCGCGCAAAAGAATTACCGGGAGTCAAGGAATTATTCGAAGCAGCTGCGCAGAAGAAGTTGCCAGATTCCGAGAAGCCGTTAGAGGCACGCGACGATCTGAGAAAGGCTGTTGACGCCAAATACTATGGATATGCACCCGACGAGGAGGATGAAGCACTATTGCAATACGAGGCAGAGAAGGAGCGTGAAGCTTTCGAGGCTCTATTGAAGCAAGGGAAAGCAGATCCCCCTCCTGGATGGGAACCGCTACCTGGTGACGTAGGAGATGGCAAAGGCTGGGAGTTACCTACTCTGGAGGAGGTGCAGCAAGAGCTCATGGAGAGAAGAAGGCGCAAGTTACTCGATCAGATCCAATAAGACCCTACCTGTTTCTGCTCTCTTCGCCAGCCGGACTACTTTTGCTCCTGAGACCTACTTCGAGTAGTAAAGGTATAAAAGAGCATATTCAACCTCATTTCTTGATATCTTTTTGGGGTCTTTCATTACGACACTCGGAATATCGTTCGTTAATATCTATCATACCCTTCATATACCCCACCCCATCAGTCAATACAACATGTCTCGAGTATCAAGAAGTACTCGTCAGTCCCAACAGCGAACCGCACACAACCCGATGGAACGGCAACTCGAGCGGTCTCCATCTCCTATTCCGCAGCGAGTCAGAAATTCAGTTCGGATAGATTCCCAAACTCGACGTTTTCGCAGTATCCATGAGGAGGCTACAGCTTCTGAGAGCTCAACTATGGCCGAGCGGCGTCCTTTATTGGATTCTCACAACCCCGAAGAGTTTACGGCTACCGGGAGTTCAATGGCTAGTGAGCACCGCGTTCCAAACCCCGAAAAACTGCAAGATCGGCCTTCAACTACGCGACGTGTATACTCCTCGGCCTTCGCTCATCGGCGGCGCCCGATTTCCAATCAATACTCGACTCCAGAGCGTACTCTGACTAGCCTTCTTCGCAACTGGGTACAACATCGGCGCAGCCGTGGAAACAATGCTTCTTCACATGCAAGCAGCGAGGGCCAACGTCTATTGTCGACTAGCCCGGACGGGAAAAATGAGCAACCAGATCATCCAGATTCGCCCGTCTCCGCTATCGCGTTACAAGAGGCTTCCCGCGAGGACACTGAGCGGTGAGTTCCGCAACTCTTCCGTCAGCCATCATCTTACCCATGCTGATAGTAAATGCAATTCGAGTAGCTTTGAGCCAGGGTCCCCCTCGTCCGTGATAACTGTTATACGAGTCTCAGCTCCAGCCGAATCAAATTCTTCTCATGAATCGAACGGGTCTGAAAGAGTAAACATCCCCGTAGCAGTTTCAAGGTCTTTGTCACTGTCTTTAGACCGTAATGTCTTGGCATGGAGATCAAGATCTGATCCCGGGCCGTTATCTCCTATTCAAGCCTCTGCTGTTGGCACCGCACCTACTTCCTCGGGCATCCGACCTAGAGAGGCTGTCAGTAACGGAGTCAATGGTAACACCGGCCCCAGTGCCACGAGTAGTGATATCGGTTCGCAAAGTCTTGACAATATCAGTCTTCCAGTAAGCCGATCACTTGGTAACAGTAGAAGTTCTTCCGCCGTCGAAGCACTTACCGCAATCGCTGACACATACACTGTCCGTTCCCAAGATAACGACGGTACCAACGGAACATCGTCCACTTCCGCATCGTCTTCTCTGGTTCTTCATAATCCATATACTCCCCCTGGAACGCCAGAGCATAATGTAGCAACGGTTGGTATAGATGGTACATCTTCACTTCCAGAGGCACCTAGTTCTATAGCAGCTTCTAAGCGTGTCGAAACCACCAATAATCGTCCGGTGTCGTCCCATTCTACAGAATCCTCCACTCCTGGAGCTAGTCATCGAATGCGTATGACCAACAGGGAAGATATGTCTCTTCTAGCTGCGGCCAGCAGTCCTCCTCGTTATACCTTTTTTGCTCCTTTCGATGACCAACGTGCGGAGCCACCGTCCCCGCGACAAGACGCGAACCGTTCTCCCCCTCAACACTCCGCATCTCAACGACGTTCTAGCCGACCTCCAACCGGAAGAAGGGAAAGAGTTCAGGATCACGTAATCAGCCGCGTCAGTCCTTCCAGATCTAATCGGAGCCTGCGGCCTCGGAGTCCAGACCAAGCTAGGAGACTCGCGAGCTTCCGGACGCATCCATATGTCCTAGGAGGTAGAGACCTGGGACCGTCTACCGCCAGCACCTCCGTCGAGACACGAGGACGTAATCAGCAGCAACGAGAAGAAGGACAAGACAGGCAGGAAGTCGGCTTAGGTATATTCTTACTAGATACTGCCGAGCAACAACAAGACCAGCGGGAGAACAACCTTCAGAATCTTATCGACGAACAGTATCAAGGCGGTGTTGCAGAGCAGGAGCAAGATGATGATCAGCGGACTATTGTCGACTTGGAGCAACAAACCGTCCTAGCCCGGCCCCTAAGCATTAAAGAGCGACTCAAGAAAACGTGGCGATGTATGAGCTGCTTCCCAATGTCTACGTCGAAAAAGATGGTCTGCCTCGTTTTCCTCGGGTTGTCTATCGTCATCATCATTGGCGGCCCTCCGTTCTGGTTCTTCTTTCGTTGACGTGTTCACCTATGTGGGACCCGGGCTACTCCAACCTTTCGTTTTGATCTTGGTTTGTTATTATGGTTACTCCAAGCGTTGCGTTGGTCTTGTGTGGTTCTTATTGGATGGTCTTACAGTTATTGACGCCAAAAGGGAAACCCCAACTTTGTTTAAAGATAGCATCATGTTCTCAGCGTTAGAAGTTAGGTCGATTTGACGTCGAAGGCCGTATTTCCAAGGGGCAGCTCGAGCACGACAAGAATACTAGCCAAATAAAACCAGCCTTATTGTGTGTCGATGAATATCTCAATTCTCAAGTCTATTCATGTTGTGTTATTCCACATATGTTCATATCGCTCGCTATCTTGTGATGTAGCGATCCAAACCCAAATGGAAACCCCATACGTATCGAACCGTGCCATCCCGTGACAATGTTAAGTGCGCAATCTAAAATCCAGATCAAACTAAATCGAACCAAATAAATCAAGCCCAGATGATCAAGCTACAGTCATATCTCACATATACTATTCCTCTTTCTTTCTTTCTCTTTCTCTTGTTCTTTACCTTACTCTTACTCTCTAGATCTTACTTATTCTCCAGATTCAGCAATCCTTACTCCAATTCTCCTTAACCCAACCGGCAATAATATCCGTCAGGGTGCTATTCGTGTACACCTTAACATCATCGGTGCCGTAATCGCCCCCGCTGAACTTCAGCGCCGTGATGACCCACGGCTGCACGTAGTCCACGAATACCAGGTCCACCTTCTCCGGGTCCGGAGGGGCTTCTTGGTCGCCCCCTTCGGAGGGACCCGGGAACCCGATCTTCGATTCGATGCAGTTGGGCACGGCGTAGAACTTGATGGGCGAGTGAACGGCATCGTCGCCGTCGTCGCCGAGATCGTCGCGCGTTGTGTACCCGCCGATTAATTCGGGGTCGTCGCCACCGCTACCGCTACCACTATCGGTTCCTCCTAGCGGCTTCTGAGCCGCCCCGGCATCCGCAAACGTGACGAAATCCTCAGTATCATCCGCAGTGGAGGCCAGGTTATAGAAGGGGCTAGGTGCCATCTGCTCGGGTATCGTGAGGTACTTCGTATCCAACGCGCCGCCGAAAACAGGGCCTCCCGAATTAAGCAGCTGGATGACTTTACTAGCGACGGGGTAGGGCACGTCGGCTACGTAGTTGAACTTGCTAACGAAGGGCGAGATTAGGTACGTCGAGTCCTTGGTAAATGCGCCCTTGAAGATGTCGAAGCGGATGGCGCCTGTGTTGAGGATGGCGAGCCGCGGCACGTCCTTGCGGTCTTCGTTGGCGATGGATTGCGGTAGCACCTGCGTCTCTAGCCAGCTGAATATGCTCGAGTCGCTTGGGTACGGCGCTCGGCTCATCCAGAGGTCTTGCGGTGCGCACCCGAATGTGTCGTCTAGGTTGAGGGCCTTGCGGCCTTCGGCGATGAGCGCGCTGACGTTGCGGCCGTGTTCCGTGGGGAAGGTTGTTTCGTTTAGGCCCGTGTGGTAGTGTAGACCAAATAGGTTGTTGTCGATGTAGCGTCGCTTGAACGACGCTGTGGCTTCAGTTGAGGGCCCATTTCCGGCCTTCTTCTTGATGCCGTCGATGGACAGCCACCCGATTGTCTCGAAGTACCGACCGCTGGCAATGGCAAAAGTGTTGTCATCGAACTTCCTCGCGTCCCGAACGTGCGCGTGGCCGCCAAGGAATGCGATGGGGGTGTACCAGTTCAGGTCCCGGATCACCTTGAAGATCTGCTCGAACTCCTTCATCCGGAGGCCGACGTGGCCAACGACAAGGAAGAGATCGGGCTTTTCTCGAATGGCGTTCTGGAACCACTCTTGCTTCATCGCCTCTTCGACGGGTGTTACAACGCTATTATTCGCGTTGCGATCGAAGTCGAACAGGAATCCGAGAGCCACAACATTGTAGCCAAGGTTCTTGGTCGTAAACTTGATGTATCGCTGGGCTTGGGGGATTTGGTTGCCAGTTTCAGGCTCAATGTAGTCGAGGTTGGATGCGATGTAGTTGTGCTTAAATTTCGGGACGGTTGTGTTGTGCTCCCGATCAACCGACTCTTCTTGGTAGAGCTCATGGTTTCCAGTGCAGAGCACGTCTATGGCCTGCTGGCCGAGGATATCATACGTGTATTTTCCTTTTGGATTCGAGGCATCGTACAAGCCATTTCCTTCTATTCTATCTCCAGTATCGATGACTAGTAGATCCACGCCTTTTTCGTCCGCCTTCTGTCGCATATGGGTGGTAAACGAGATGTAATCACCCCAGTCGGCCGAGTATTGCGGTCTAGCAGTAAACAACGTTAACAACTATCAAACAGTCATATTTACTGCAATAATCTCACTCTTGTAAATGGCCACCGAACCAGCCATGTATATCGGTCGTGTGGATGAAATTGATCTGTCCCCATTCAAGATCTCGCATCGGAGCAGCGACCGGCGCGGGAGCTCCAGGTTGGGAGGCCCTGGCAAGGGTCGCCAGGGACGTAAGGAGGGTAATCCTTGGGATCATTTTGATTCATAAGATGTTGATAAAATCATACAAGATGGTTGAGTTTCATGCCCATCGTCATCAAAGCACGAAGGAACTCGGGCATATGTAAGAGGTAACTTTACGTAACTAGGTGCAGTACCCTGAAGTATGGATGAGTTGTCCGCCTGTTGGAAGAGCTACCGCAGTTTGATAGGCCTCTGACCCTCCAGGTACCTGCCAAGCTTCGGGATGCGTCACAGGTGACGGTAGAACAGCTGCAGCAGCTGCAACCGATAAAGCTCCCAGCGATAACAGTGGGCATGCGGTACCTGTGGGGTCTACTACCGAGTCGTTATCGATAAGAAATTCAAGTTGCACTTTTGAGATGTGAGCCATCGTCTTCCAACAAGTTATAAAAGCATTATGCCGAACTGCACCAGAACCACATGTCTACATATGTTAGGCATTCTCAATTCAGAGCCGCCCGTTGGGTGATCTCTACCAAATGGAGGGTTGGCAATTTTCAACGGTGCCCCTTTCACCAAACGGCCGTACGGTCTAATACCTCGACTAGCAGTGAAGTGCGCAGTGAAAATAATGAGGATCTCATCAATCTAGCAGTCAAGGATAATATTGCTGCGCAAGGCTTCACAACAACATGCGCATCCAATATCCTTACCGGGAACAAGATTCCCTTCGATGCCACCATTGTTAGGCAACTAAGGGATCTAAACTCTAAGGTCATTGGGAAGAGTGGCATGGATGAATTTGGCATGGGCACTCACTCTACCACGTCTGCATTTGAGACTATACGTAATGTATGCGGTCTAGAGAAATACTCAGCGGGAGGTAGCTCGGGTGGCAGTGCTGTCGTCGTCAAGAAAGGCGAGGCAGATCTGGCACTAGGAACCGACACGGGAGGATCCGTTCGCATGCCTGCCGCCTACACCGGCATCGTTGGGTTTAAACCTTCATATGGCATGCTATCTCGATGGGGCGTTGTTCCCTACGCCAATTCCCTGGATACGGTCGGGTTACTTGCCAGAACCGTGGATCCGATAGGAAAGGTAATCGTGGGAAATGGTTTATACCGGGAGCACGATCCAAATGATCCGACCTCTCTTCCCCCGCAGGTACGCAATAGATGTACCGCTGAGCGAACAGGTTATGAACGCTGGGATGCAACTCAGAAGAGTATAATACAAGGGATGACCTTCGGCATTCCCGTAGAATACAATATCGAGGAGCTCGACCCGCGCATCCGCCAGGGTTGGTTGATGGCGGCTCAAAAGATTGAAGAGTTGGGAGGACGCGTAGTTCCGGTGTCGTTGCCCTCCACAAGAAACGCCCTCTCTGCGTATTATGTAATAGCGCCAGCTGAGGCAGCCTCCAACCTTTCCAAGTACGACGGCATTCGCTACGGCAAGCGAGATACTGAGCACGCCAGCGATTCTTACGAAGGTATTTTATATGCGAAAACAAGAGACACCGGTTTCGGAATTGAGGTGAAACGTCGCATTCTACTTGGTTCATACACTCTTAGTTCTGAAGCTATGAACAACTACTTCATACAAGCGCAAAAGGTCCGCAGGCTCGTTAAGAGAGATTTCGATCGAGTTTTTAAGTTATCAAACCCGCTCGAAGACCAACAACCTTTCGACCTAAGCGATATGGAAGACACTGTGCAGCTAGAAAACAAGCTGGGCCCCGCACAAGTCGATTTTCTTCTTTGTCCCACTGCACCGACAACTCCACCCTTACTCAAGGACGTCATGAAACAGACGCCCCTAGATTCATACATGAACGACGTTCTCACCGTCCCAGCCAGTCTTGCGGGACTTCCTGCTATCAGTGTCCCCATGGATATTCCCGTTGATCCTAACAATGATGAGGAAAAGCTACTTAGTTTCGGAGGCCTGCAGTTCATCGGGCAGTATTGGGATGATGCACGACTGCTTTCCGTAGCCAGTCATTTATCGCCCCATGTTTACCATGACGTCCCTCGGCCCTAGAGGATGAACAAGGCGATTTTCGGTTACTTCGCTAGGAGGCTTGTAAGGTACAATCTGACACATGGTTAGATATGATCTGTATGATATAATACCCGATAGACTTGGAAAACAGGACATCTTTTTGGCTCTTACCATGTGTATTTGTATCAGGCCACTAGCTCTATCCCAACTTCTGACTTGTCAACCAAAATATTCTGGTGAGTTTCGTAGGTCCTAATAAGGCAGATCAAGCGTCCAAATCCCAAATGATCGTTCTGTCACCTCTCATCTCCACTTGACCCATCACTTCGATCCATATCCCTATCATCTCGTGAACGGCTTCGATCTCTGGAGCGCGAGTCTCCCCTTCTGCTCGATCCAGAACTCGATCTTCTACGGCCTCTATCCGATCCCTCCTCCTCAATCAACCCTTCTTCATCACTGTCTGCTCTCGCATCCTCATTCGCGCCACCATTCATATCCACTTCGTCATCCTCGAGCAGATCCTCGATATCACCAAGGGGGCTAATCCTCGGCTCCAGTAGTTCCAGGTCCTCCAGAATCTCACGTTTCGGCATCTGCCACAAGCTCGTAGCGCAAACGCGGTCCTTCGTAAGCAGATCATCCACAAACTGATCCACATACGTCAGACTCGTCCCCGTGCGCTCCTTCCTTCTCAACTTCCGCCTATCCTCCAGAAACGGCTCCAGGGTCTTATACACGTTCTCGGCCCTCCGCGTAAGCCGCACGTAGAAGCAGGCCAGCGCCCTCAAGTACTTGAACTTGTCACCTCCAAAGCTCAGATACTCCTCTAAGATAGAGTCATCGGGCGCGAGCTGGAGCAGCTTGAACGCGAGACACAAGAACGGCGTCGGCTTCTGCGTGACGCCGTAGGTTCCGCCGATGAACGACACGTGGTCGACGACGCGGTCGACGATGTCGGCTTCGTTGACGCCGAAACATTGCTCTTTCCAGAAGTACGACTCTACGATGCGCTCGCGCACTGCTTTCTCCATGATCGTTGCTGGGTTTAGACCGTTCGGCGCGAGGGCGGCGGAGGAGCCCCGCTCGTCGAGGAAGCGCCGCTCATCGGCGCGGTGGGTGTCGGAGGGCATTTTGAGGGATTGGGTCGGGTTGAACGCGTGAGGCGCGTAGTGGTGAGTAGGAGTTTGCGACGAAATGGTGTCGAGGTTTAGTGTTGGAATTTAGTGATGGAATGAGAGCTTAAACTTAAGGTGGAGCTACTCCCTATCGATAAGAAACGCAGAGGGGTCCTCAGGGGATCTCCCTCCAAAGCTTCACTCTCACCCTGTTCAAGTAAACTACCTAGGTACCTAGGTACCCAAGTATTCACAAGAACTGTCGTTTTCTAATTTGGTTATAATCGAGACACAGGGTTCAGTATTGAGTTGATTTCCCTGGCCAATTTTCCCGTGGTTCAATGAAATATATTCGTAATGACGGTGACTTATTACCTAAGCAAGCCACGGAAAAGACCTTCAATTTGCTTTTTCTAAGATTCACCGGTCTCGCCGAAGAGAGGTGTTGTCATAACCCTTCTTGAAGAGTCTATCTCACCCCGGACCAGCTATCTATTCTCTTAAATTGGTAATTCTATGAAAGACATACATGACGACCGGTAACATCTTACATAGTGTTCCATCTTGAGCTCTCATTGATCGGGACTCTCGGTATTGATGATTGATTTCTTCATACAATCTCCATTATGGTTACACAGCACTGTACGGATCTCCTGTGGCCCTATCGTATCACCAAGATCCTGCATGTTCGCCTGCGAACCCTTTTCCTAATTTCCCCAGATATATAAAAAATAATATTTAACGTCATTGAGCAAGAGCCCGCAAAAAGAAAAATCTTCAACTAGATAGGGGTTTAAGCTCCACGATCTAGCATCAGATTGAAGTCTCTGTCAGTTAGCCACTCATAAGGTATGTTAATGCACACATACTATACACAGCCCCTTAAATCTCAAGAAATCTAACCAGGGAAATAAACGCGGTATCAAAAAACATCACAAGTGCTAATATCGTTCTCATGATATATAAGCAGATAACATAAGCATTCGATAGCCAATAGTCTAACTTATTAATTACAACTGATTAGAACAGATCAGCCGATATTGTCTCATCGCAGTATCTACTTCGTCCAATAGAGTGGCAGCTATTGTCAGGCCTTAAAAGACTGTTAGAGAAGTCATACAAGGCCAAGCTGAATATTCTTCATCCAACAGCAGAACTCAACTATGGATACATACCCAAACCATATACTGAGGGTTATCTAAGCCAATGAGGTTTCATACACGAATAGTTACTACTTTATCGGATACGACCGGGCTAATAACCGGATGAACTCCATCTCGAGCGCTAAAGTGCCACTGTCCCAAGTGAGACTCGCCTCACCCACGTTGCGCATTTCTCTGATTGCTTCCCTTACCTTACGGACGATAGATGAGCTGTCACCCGCATTACTTGTTACTATATAAATGTTACCCGGTGGATTATTATCCAGGCTGGAATTTAAAGCCTCAATCTGTACCACCACCAAAAAAAGAACCTAGGGCTCTTTCAAAGGCAGTTGGTCGGCAATGGGCGACTGGCTGGTCTCCGCGCTATATTGAGTAAGATAGTTACTAGCATGGACCTTGTCATGTTCTCTCCTTTACAGACGAGGTCCTAACAGGTCTCGCCAGTCTCCTACACAAACGAGAACCAACGCCGCGGTCCTGGGACTGCACAGACACAATCAAGCTCCCGAGTCGGCCATATTCTCATCTACCCAACGGCGGAGTGCATAATCTTGCAGAATCTTGCACAACAGGGCCTAGGAACTGAATTCCGGTTGCTTCCGGTTTCACAACGGGAGGTTTGCCAGTGGCTTTGAGACCAGCTATTGGAGGTCTCTACTTCTATGGAGGTTTGTGCGGTGTTCCATGATGAACGCGGATGTACACGTTTTCTCCACGCATTTGGGCATCCGTCACTTTTCCCTCGCTTACAATGCACCGGGACGGTTGTCCGGATATAATAAGATATGATAAACGACAAGACGAAAGTCCATGAAGCAGGGCTATAATGTGTATTTGTGGCTCCCAAGTCCCGGGGGATGATCATATCGATTCAAATGAATACATCTCGGAGTCCTCGCTGGAGAACTATGCGTTATTGCCAAGGGAGCACAGCCGATTTATATAGAGCACATTAAGTCCCCTCCTAGGTCAAGAGGCTTCATCACGTCCAATTTTTTGACCTGGAAAGAAGCGAAGACCTAGGCAAGATGGCAATAGCTGGAGTACCAGAAGGTCTCGGGGCCGAAACATCGGCTTCTGCTGTGGTGCTTGGCATCGTGGCTAGTATCATCGTGCTACTACGGACTTGGGTCAGAATACGCAACGGGGCCATCGGCGGTGATGATTATCTAATGATTATAGCTCTCGTGAGTTTCTATCTAGTGCACGCAGAGGATCTAAACCCATTTCAACAAGAGCGACTACTAACGCCGCTACCTTGCTCCAGATATTCTTCATTCCCTGCTGCGTTATTACCTTTCTCGGCTGTCTCTCAGGCATTGGAGAGACGGACGATGTCATCAAGGAACAAGACCCATCAGGGGAGATGAACAAGAATGGATTAAGATGTACGTTCTAGCTCTGAATCGCGCTGCTACTTCAACATAGGTTTATGGCCAGTACTTACCTACGTCTCTTCTAACTCCAGGGTTTTTCCTCTTTTGGGTAGTCTACATGTGCTGTCTTCCGTTCATCAAATCAAGCATATGTGTCGCCCTTTTACGGATTGCTAAGGCGAAACACTTCGTCATTCCTATATGGATCGTTATGGGTCTCAGCATCTTCGGGGCGATCATAGGGTTGGCGTCCCAGGTACGTATAAACTATGCCATTTCGGCATTTTAGATCCTGGTCCCTACCTACAGGTTTAGCTAACGTTAAGACAGTAAGTTGATCATTTTTATTTTGTTATTGTCGAGGTTAACAAGGAAATGTTTGGTTTATTCTAGAATGAAGTATTGAAAAGGCTAACACGATATGTTGTAATAACCTAGGATGGAGGGATGCAAACCTATAGCTGCTAACTGGGACATAGCTCTTGGTCATTGTAGAGGTACCGAGGAAGTTGGTGCAGTTACCATATTCGTGTCGGCAATATCGATCTTGACGGACTGGTTATGTGCCATATTACCGGCGCTCCTCTTGTGGAATCTAAATATGAAGACGAAGACGAAAGTCTTGCTAGCCTTCGTCCTCGCCCTCGGCGCTCTGTGAGCTGCCCCCCTCCCGAGAAATGCCTTTGGCCTTTTAAGTATTATGGAAATACTGATCCGTATCTAATTCCACAGGGCAAGCATTTCAACTTGTATTCGATTACGTTACATGCACATCTATAAAGACGTCGAAGCTCAGCCTAAAGATCTTCTTCGTTAGTAACTTTTGGGAATTCCGTCACCTAATAGTCTCACTGACTGAAACTGTTACAGAACGAGCGGCTCGTCTAATCGTCTGGTCCATTGTTGAGTGCGGTATTGGCATTATCGCTGGATCTCTCCCGCCTCTCCAGCCTTTATTTAGAAGATTCGGCTTGAGAATCGGTTCAACGAGAATGAAGCTTACCTGTGAGCCTCACCCAGGAGAATCTCACGTGCTCAGTTACTATCGCCAGAAGAACGTGTCCCCTACCGCACCCGCCGCCGCCGTCGTGCGACCGGCGAGGCCAAGGAATATGGCTGGAGGAAGTCAAGGCAATTCGCTAGTCACAACTTGCAGCGCCGAAGCCAATCCTTACCAGCATTGGTGGCATACGAACAGTCAATTTGATGATGTGTCTAACAAGAAACTTATTATTGTGAAGAACACGCGGATAGAGATCGAGTACGACGTGGAACGAGAGGCTTACGGGCCGCTTAGATGAGTTATCAGCCCCTAACTAATATCAGGATCAAGATATGCTAGATATGAAATAACGTTAAACATACTGGATTATGCCGGGTGGAATTTTTGAATTGACCTTGTTAAGTACCATCTATTATACGCTGGAGCGAGTACAAGTTTCGATGCGTTGATTAAAATCTACTTTAGCTACCCATACCTTACCTGGGGCGGACAACAAGTTCTATAACATATAGACCAGAGAGCTTCAGAGCACTATATAGTACAAGTTTTACTTCATTTTCTGTTCAAGTCTAGTGCGCCCATAGCGCCGGAGGTTCTAGCTACGCTTCGCTCAGCCAATCAGAGCTCACAACGGGTCTCAATTAGGAAGTCACCTACCTACCCGGCGGCGTCAAGAGATATAGGTACCTGCTAAGGAAAGTCATAGTCCATCTAATAATTAGGTCAATAGGAAGGAATTTTCTTAGACAGACCGTCTATAGGTTTCCATTACATGTTAGACTATTATTAAGCACTCTACGGATGTGCTTGCCAACATTTCCGCCAACGTATTCCGGTTCAAGGTAGTACATGAAAGAAAGGTAGCTGACGTGCTAGCCCATCCGTAGACAATTAGATTATATTAAAAAGAAAGAACAGTAATCTACATGTGATATCCCGACCCCGTCTCATTTACCTGCTGGTTTCGTGGTCTTACAATCTACACCTTTGTAATCTATTTAGACTTCTTAAGGCTCCTAACCATGCTAATCATTCCACTCTCTGTCCTTTCAAGCGTCACGAGGACATTATTTCCTTCCTTCCTCAACTCGTCCCTTATTGTGTCGTCATCTAGGTCATTACCTCTCTCGAGCATTGTTTTCAACTCTGGTCCCATGAGTTGAGAGGCGACTTGCCAGGTATTCCCCTGTCGCGAATAGTGGGTTACTCTGACATATGCGTACATCGTCAAAGCGACACATAGCAGATGGATCCCGACAAGACTGGCAACAGAGGCTAAGCCCTTGCATCCGCTTTCCCGGCACGCTCCTGCTACCTGGACGGTCTTGGTGAATGTGATCTGAACCTCTTCCGCTCCGGTGAAGTCTTTCAGAAACTCGTTATAAAACGTGTTTGCGAATGCTGTGGTATAGGCCTGCAGACCGTCGGCGGCCCGCCCGGTATCACGTATCGTATCTTCGATAAGTGCGGCTAGTTCAGGTTGCCGGGTTATTCCGTCAAAGTCACAGAGCGTGCAAGCCTGGAAGGTGGTCACACCTTCAAGGCCCGTGTATGTGAGAATTCCGGACAGTCCGTCTTCGAAATCATTCGCCGCCCATTCTGCCGAGGTATGGTTGGCCAGGTCGATGATTCCATCCACGACGGGCTCTATGGGGGAGAGCTTTTCTGGTTCTTGGATGTCTAGGATCGTGAGAATCCCTCGATCGGCGAGGGTGGCGTTCTTCTCGCTAACGCCGAGATACTTTCGAACTCTCGACGAGTCACTGACGCCTGTCGAAGACCAATTCCCAAGGGGCTCCACCAAGCTCCCTGTAGCGACCATGTCGACGGATGCTAAGTTGGCATGAAAGTTTGAGAAGCAGAGCGTCACATTGACGAACTTGTCAGACCGAACTTCATAACTGTCCCATTCCCCTACGCCTGTCGCAAGAGCGCTATCCAAGGATTGAGTGTTACGCGACGTGTTCCAATCGGTGGTATACATATTCGTGTATAATAAGAGGTTTACCATAGAACTATTGGACCAAGCTTCGGTCGTCGAGTTCCAGCCCATACGAAGGCCTCCGGGCCGAAAATTACCCCCTATAGCATCGACGATGCACAGTGAGGTTCTCCAGCCGGGAAGGAATTCATAGCCTCCAGGGATGCTGCAATTGAACTCGACAGTTGAACACCCCTCCGAGTCGCACAGGTCTGATATGGAGTGGGCTTCTCTAAGACTTTCCCCGTAGTGAAGAGTTCCGTTGATTTGACCAAAGTAGGATGGATCGGAGGGACGACTCGTCACCATCTCAACGCCGTGATAAGTAGCCTGCATGATCGGTCGCATGCAAACAACGCTAGAAGATAGAACAACCGCATTTCCCTTGTAGTCATGTATAGCTGTCCTATTACTGGGTTCTCTCAGAGGCAAGAACGCTCTCTTTTTAGGCCCGGTCGCGCTGAAACCTTTGGAATCTGGGTCAGAGCTGACCTTCGATGGAAACTCCCCGAAAATGGCATTCGTTGGAGGCTGGTCACCGACATTTGTACCATACAACATGCTCACTTCTCCGGCAATGTAATCATTTACCGAGAAGGGTTCCATATTTGCCGCTATTTTAGATTCGCGGAGATCAGAAAAGAGTATGGTCGACGCGAACTGAAGGGCCAGTGTGGTGATTACTAGAAGAAAGACGAGAGCCGTTTCTATGCACAGCATGTGGTAGAATTGCCTGGATCTTAGAATGAGCCAAGCTAGCTTGAGCGGACCGTCATTAACAGCCCGAAGAACCGAGAATTGGGCTGCATCAGACTTGGGAACATGACGCCTCTCCAGGAATAGTGAGGCTAACATGGCGGTGCAGACCGTTGCCTGGGCTGCCGCCGCTGTACGAATGAGTATAGTTGCGAGCGTCGTAGCTTGCGCCACCCATCCACCAAGAACAATGGCACGCCATGAGGAAGACGCGTTAATTGCCCCCGGAGAAGAACCCTGCCCGGTCCACAAGAAGATGAGGAAGGCTAAGCTGGCAAGACAAGCTAGAGTGCCTCCAATGATGGCGAATAATCCGAGAGCGCCAATGGAGTCTCTCATTGTTAGCCTTCTCTCAGGAGTTGGAGTTGTCTCGCTCTCTGAGGGCTGCAAGGTTGGAGTGTCGTCTGTTGATTGCTCGTCCAACTCAGGCCCAGATGCTTCGCAGTGAGCTTCTGGAACAGCAGCATTCTGAGTTGGAGTGTCAGCATTTTGGACGAGAGAGTCTCGTGAAGTGGTACTTGATGGTCCACTAGAAGGTTCCCGAATGATAGGTTGATCGGTTGGTGGACCCGAGTTGCGATTAGTAGCAACTTGGGAGTTCACTCGAGACATATTCAAGATGTCTTGTTCTGGCATATCTGGCGAACCTCCAGTTGGTGACTGGGGTTAAACGCAACAGTGGAGTGGCTGACGATTACGTCCTTAGGAGAAAACAGTACACTATCAAGCGCTAGAGGCCATAAACGGAATAGAATAAATATCTTGGTATAAGTGTGGTGAAAGGAGTGGGAGTTTCCACCCCTATGAGTAGCCCGAGAGTCAGCTATATAGGTACCTATCGTAGTTATCGAGAGGTTGATGATCCCCGAGTCGGAGGCCGATTGACGGGCGCATTCGAATGATACAACCAAAATCCCAATCACTATATCCACCAGAAATAACAGCCGACATATCGACACATCGAAGGTAAGCGTCGCATCATCCCTTGGCCGCCATTCACGATTTTGATGTCAGCGTTGCCTTTTCAATTAACACTCGAAGAATGACATTTATACATTGAGAAAATAACCCTGGGAATGGTGGCGTGATTTGAATCCTTTGAAGATCCGACCCATTAAAGCTGAGAAGAGCAGCATATCGGCAAGTTGCAATATAGTATAAGTCACAGCCAAACTAATCATATCGCTAGGAGCTGCTGAGAGTTGTTAAAGCGATGCGACGTTGTTGAGCCTGCGATGTTACACACAGTGAACCTCCAACACTACCTACCTGCATCTTCAGGTGACCCCTAGAATAGGGGTTCACAAAAAGTACCTAATCTAGTCTAACAAGGCTACCAGTAGTTTCTTGTAGAAGTGCTAAAACATGCGCCGCAAGGTAATTATAAATAGGTGGGATATCGTGGACTAATTTATATCGATGACAGTATAACGTCGATGAGTATGTCGTCAAAAAGAGATATTTGCAGCTTGTGTCACCTGTACTGAGAGATGAATTTGTTCTGTGCCTTATGTAAGCATCGCGATCCTGCCGCATTTATTAGGTACCATTGCAGAGACGATTAACAACAACGCACAGGAAAAATATAGCAGCTAAATAATATGATAGCCTTGCGAAAGAAGAATATGCCTCTTGCCTGCATGTTGCTCACACGAACCAAAGATAGAGATACGTGTACCTTCTTTAAGGGGTACCAAACTATGTACCTAGGTACCTATATGCTTCAGATGCCCCAACTCAATCCCACCTTCATCATCCCTTGATGCTGAAGCCACAGAACCGAGAGACTTAGTCGGGGCAATGGTTGATTTGTCTGGGAGACGGCATATGTTTAATTCCGATCATTCAGTTACTGTTTCATGGAAGCTAGAGCTTTGGACGAGATGCGGAAATTGGAAACAACAGCGACGACAACAAAATTTCGATGCTTATTGGGGATGTGTGTCCCTTAGGTAGCAGTAGGAGGCTGTGTCTCTTGCAGGCGCAACAACTAACCAAAGGGTGTATGCGATAGGAGGAGGCACCTAGAGGACAGAAAGGCTTATGCCCTATCAGCCTACAATCCGGAGGAAAGTCAGCTATGGAGATACCCATGCACTGGAAGCACTATGCCCAACCACTATAGAAATGCATGCTGTGTAACCCTCGCGTCCCTGCCCAAGGCGGATTTCGTGTGTTAGCTCAGGCTTCTCATATATAGCACTCTGCGCTCGGAGGCAATTTCGTGTACGTTAAAATATTACCAGCATCCAGGCTCTTTTGTGACTTTTTTTCTGCCCAATCGATGCATACCTCCTATTCCAAATTATATCACATTCAGTCGAATTTATTTGAAGTTACTCTTCAATTAACGGGTAAAGCTTCGAGCCGCCGACATGGCTGACCCCCTTTCTATGTCGGCCAGCATTGCTGGCCTAATCAGTATTGCCGACCTTGTCTTTAAGGCCGTTTACAAGTATGTGAGGGCCGTGAAGAACGCGGGGGAAGATATCAATACTCTTTCTGAGGAAATTAACGGCCTTTCAAGTCTTCTTAGATCTTTCCAAGCACTTGCACTTGAGTTAGAGCTAGAGGGAGACATTCTCGAGCCAACACTACCTAAGAAATCACTATCTTAGCCATTGTAGAAAGACAATGGAGAAGATCGAGAAAAGAGTCAAAAAGGCGAACGGGATGTCCAATAGGTCTAAAGTTGCCAATATTATCCAACAACTCAAGTGGCCCTTTACCACCACCGAGACCAAGGAGCTACTAACTGAACTATCTCGGCACAAGAAAACCCTCAACGTCGCGTTAGCTGCTGATTCAATGCGAAAACTACAACTCTGCCTAACTAAAATAGATGGTATCAGCGAGGAAGTCTCGAGGGCCCATGACGTCGTGAGGAAAATCGAGATTAATACGCAGATAGAAGTCGATCGTGGTAAACAGCGCGTCCTAGACTATTTCATGATAAACAATCCACAGGGTGATCTGAGAAAAAGCATAAATGATAGACATCCAATGACAGGACTATGGTTAACCGAGTCGTCGGCCTTCAATGATTGGTTAACCACGCCGGCTCCAGGATCTGGCTAAGCGGGATTCCTGGAGCCGGTAAAACTGTCTTGGCTGGTTCTGTCATTCAGGAAGCTCTCACACGCGCCGATGAGACTAATCAAGTCGGCGTTGGGTTTTATTTTTGTGATTACAGACAACCTATGACTTGCGAACCAATTAGCATACTTGGAGCTATAGCATCTCAACTTACTCGTCAGAAAGAAGAGGCATTCAGTATCCTTCGCAACTACTATGGCTATCTTCATCCGAAAAGGCACCTGCCAGAGGAGACACCAGATTCCGAGGAGCTTAAAGCGAAGATTAATATCATGTCCGAGCTATTTAATCAAACTATTATCATTGTCGATGGACTTGATGAATGTGGTGATACAGCGGATGACGTTGTCAAGATTCTAACGGAGCTAGCCGATTACGGGACAGGTGTCTCAATGGCCATTTTTAGTAGAGATCATGATGATGTTCGGCTTCATCTCGACGTCGAATTTAAACATATCTCAATTGCAGCTCATGAAGAGGATATCAGAATTTATGTGGGCGCGGAACTTGAAAAGAGAATTCAGTCATATCTACTCCGACTACAAGATATGAATATGAAGGATGAAATCATGGAAATCCTCGTTGAACGGGCTGGTGGAATGTAGGTGTACTGAAATATGGCACCTCAACATGAAGACTGATCTTTAACAGGTTCCGGTGGGTGGTCTGTCAACTGGACTATCTCTGTAACTGTGCCCATGATGAGGAAAGGCGGGAAGCTTTAACAAAATTGCCTCCAAATTTATCTAGTAGCTATCGACATCTTCTTGAGAGGGCTAACCGCTTCTCGTCGAAGGTTCAGACCATGGTCCAATTGTGTCTTCACTTGATCGCCTTTGCTGAACCGAAGCTGTTGATTATTCAGCTACGCCAACCTGTTTTGACCCCTGAGGCTCCTGGTGCATATTTGAGCGCCAGGAATACGATTTCTAACATGAAATCACTCGCAGATGCAGCAGTCTTATTCGCAAATTGGAACAAGGAAACTACTTTGAATCCGCACACTTTTCCGTTCTAGAGTTTCTCGAAGATGAGGTAGCCTTATCTGAGACATCCAGTGGCTCTAGCCTAGATCGAAAAGCCAGGGCGTCCTAGCTACACAATGCCTGAGGTTCCTGCAACTAGATAATTTCAACAAACAACCAATCGGGACCGTTGAAGAAATAGACTTCGTCTCGAAGGACAGAAACTCTGACTATCCATTCTACAAGTATGCGACCATCACATGGCTTAAATTCGCCAAAGGGGGTCTTGATAATGCAGCAACGCTAGACCTAGTCAAATCTCTCTTTTGACCGTCGAAAACAACGAACTTTTCGATATGGGCAGTTGAACTTGTATGCTACATTCACAAATCCTCCCTGCCCGGTATCGACATCGATCGAGTTCTTGTGAGTGAGATCGCTCTCCATGATAGCTTGTGGCCTCTTCATTTGGCCTCCGTATTGAACCTGCCTGAGATATGCAGTTTTCTACTTGACGGAAACGTGCCCATGCATATCAACTTTATATCCCGAGCTGGAAGGCCAATTTACTTGGCCATAACGTTGACTAATACCATGGCCGAGGTGTATTTAGATATTAACTCGGGTCCTGCTTGCGTTCGGGCACAGTGTCCTCCTAGCATATTGCCATGCACAGAACGACGCAACTCCACAATTAATGTCCTTATGAGCAAAGGCGCGAAGCTTTCACATACTCTTCAGTCACCTAGTGTCGAATCCACTCTCTTGACCTTATGTAGTCGGACGTGGGCTATAATGTTGCTTTCACTTGCCTGGTTGCAGTCTTATCACATGGCGCAATACCCGGGGGAATTGAGAGAAAAGTATTTGAGGACAGGATTAGAAAACTTTCTGCTTATGCCAAAGACAGCAAGGCTAAGTCGTCAATGTTAGCCCTCATTCGGCATATGTCTTCTTACCGAACGACATGGAGTTTCCAAATTTGCTCCTTCCTGTGGAAATGGACTTCGAAGCTCTCGAATCTCGTTATCTGAGGAAGCCTTAGTTACAAAAAAAGAGGCAGCCACAAAACTTGACCACGCTGATGTCTTCAAAAGATGTCTTGCTGACGACCGCCTTAACGTGCTTATACTGCGCCTAGATCAAGGAAAAACATTGCTACACATTACAGTAGAATGCGCGAGTGCCGATACTATTGGAATATTACCCATGGCACTCTTCATTAGCGACACGAAAGACTCCAGAATCCTGGGTATACGCCATTGCATTCAGCTATTCTTAGATACAGCTCTGTGTAGTAAAGAAGTGAAAAGGGGGAAGCAAAAAATCGGGCAAAACGTACAACACCAGGGATTCGCTGGTCGTCACCGACCCAACTACTAATCCGGCGGTATCTGGTTTATCGAATGGGAGAGCAGACGGGATCCCGAGTTTTCCAGATCCTATGGTCGTACGTGAAAGTTCTCAGTGCTAATGGACTACATGTATTAGGGGTTTGAAAGAAAGTGGGACTTCAAGCACGCTTTGATCCTCCATGTTGCAACTCGCAGCTACTAGCGACTAGCTCCCGTCATCTAACGTATCTTATTGTCCGATTTGATCGTAGTTTAGACGTCGTCGCCGGATAAACGGCACATAAATAGGTAGGTAGTGATACGTGACGTTATACCGGGTCGTGATATTGAGTACGGCTGAGTTGTTGTTTGAGCAACGCATTTCGGAAAGGACTCGCAGGAACTTGTGGTCGAACTACAATACGAATTTTACACATTCTTAGAATATGGTCTGGGTCTGTGTACCTTCTAGATATACGGTTCGTCAGCTTGCATAGGAGGGTTACACGTAAGCCGTCTGTCCGTTCAAACTCCTAATGAAGTAGAGTGGGACTTGGACGATAGTATCTGCGTGAATCAAGTCTCTGCTTATGATAAGTAGGAGAGAAAATATTGTAAATATCATTTTCGATATGTTCTTGAAGTGACGTCGCAAGGGTTTCACATGGAAATCTAAGATTAGATCGGATTAGATCGCCAAGCCGGGTCCTGGCCGGTCTCCCGTTGCTGGGGAGACACGAGGTCGGGAACAAAACAAGAAATTCGATCTTTAAAGCAAGTTAAACGCCAACATCATTCAAATCTGTTGTATAATAAATTCGAAAAGCTAGTTTTTTTGTTAAATTTCTCAATTTATTCATATCTGTCTATATATACTGATATCTTACTATTTTGGAGTATGCTATTGACATCGTCACAAGTCTCTGTTTTACTCTCGTCGGGAATTGGTACGGGCGATCCCCTCCAAATCGATAAATCCCTAGACTGGAATGCCTGAAGCAATTGAACTAACACACACCTACATTTTTTAGTCGTCCTATGTACGGCGGCGTTATTCCTCAGCGGCTATGCAATCCAGCAACGTACACTCCGTGATTTGCGATCAGCCATAAAAATCAATCGAGAGCCTCGGCCGAGCCCGAAAATCTACTTGCCAGATCGCTTCAAAAAGTCGACCACCGAACTCGAAGATGGAACGATCGTGGACGTAAACGACCCTCGACTGGGGCGCCGTCGTAGGAGGCAGAATGTTCAGGAAAAGGATATCGTCATCATCCGACCCACGTTACCAGACGAGAATCCAGAGCAGCAAAGGCTGGCTGTGCCAGAGAATCAAGAGAACAATGACGACGCCGGGGCCCGCGTGGGGACGCCGAATAGCGGAGAAGAGGCTACGAACCAGCAGAAACCGATCAGTAGAGCCGAGAGGAGGCGACAAATTAAAGAAGAAATCCGACGCTTGTCAGAAGCTAAGGAGCCAATTTACTACCAGCGACGGTTGTGGTAGATGGGCTGACTAATAGGCTTTTTGGTGTAAGATTGATGCTGTCTACTCGGAATACACGGAATGATTGACATGCATATTGGAAACGGTTCATTTAGTAAATCTGGAGGCTGGCTTTTTCCATGAGTTCTGCTAGGTTTCGGGTACGACTTATAATGACAATGGCTGGGGTTTATGAGGCTTGTACAATTAGTTTACGGGATAACGGTTACGGCTATTCATGCTAAGCTAGAATGACAAATAACTCTTTTTTTGGGCTTACGAACGAAGACATACTCAGGAGAGAGTGACGCGTCAGAAATGTGATGTTGTCGCTTGGCATTATGTTTCCAAAACCCCGCGTCGTGGACACAGGTCAGAAAGCTCAACTCTACTGTATCTCACCTAAATCGCGTCTACAAGCGTTGCATCGATCTAGTGTCATCTGAAGCCTCTTAAAGGCTACTAGTCAAGTCTCACGCGAGGGCAGCAGGTGACTTATTTCCCGATAAGGATTGTGTGTGTGTGTGTGTGTGGAGGAGATGTGTACAAGAGCATAGGGTTGCCAATGGTTAATAGTCATGCACGTGTAAGTGGTCCTCATGTTACTGCCGAGCCATGGGATTGTTGTCTATTCAGGAACAAGAAAAGCTGGTTTGTTGCCAACCCCGTTATGCATAGCCCGTCTTGATCTAGTCTAGCTGACCGAATAGAAGTGGTGGGGGGTTTTAAGGCTGTGCTATATGTGATCGAACGAGATCCCCAGCTTTACATACAGGAGGGATGAGCGAGTCTTCGGTCGGACACGTGGAAAGCTTGTTGCGGGCATCTATTTTACTCTTGAAGTTGATATTCTATTTATCTACCGTGGAGGGTGAAACAGGGATCATAGGGCAACTTGTAACATACCTACGGAATAATAATGGTGATATTTCAGGTTTGAATGATGTAACGACTTAAAGACACGGCATCCAATGCTACTTATAGCATCTCCGAAAATGTCTATACAACTTACCTACCTAGGCTATATCATACTCTTAGAATACCCATGGTAAGTACTCGTTAATGGATCATACACAATTTCGCACCGACCTCTCGTACAGAACCATCCAGTCTCCCTTTTTAAACCTGCTGAGCAGGTTTCTAGGCGGGCCGCTATGCATCGCTAGAACATGCCGAGAAATGTCTAGCCAGGAACATTAGAGCTACCAATAGCCAATGTTGTCCAGGATATACACGAATACACGACATCACTTAATATCGAAATAACTTTATAAATCATTAGAGGTAATCATTACTCGTTGAAGGTCCCCGTACAGCTGTCGATGTCGTCATTCACGGATCTCAATAGAAATGCGGTATTATTATTCTTTATCCCACTTACAAAATGAGCTCCGGATGTATGTACTGTAGTATGCCCTAGTTGTCAGCCACTTTTATGATATATACCCCTGTTCTAGAGCCGACCTAGGTAAATACCCCGCTGCAGAGTGGTAATCTATGCCGCTTAGATGCATCCACATGTCAGCTTTTATGTATTTTATCATCATTGTATAATAAGACAGTCCAGCTAAGCCCTTGTTAGTTTCAGTCACGATACCCCTCACCCAATCGCTTCTTATGACTTGGTTTATATGGGTCTGATAAGATAAGCTATAACCAATAAGATAGACTATACTTCACCTGAATAGACATTGTGGGGTTGCTGGACTGTCGTAATTGTACCTTGTACTGTAGTCCTACACATGTACTACATGTATGTAATATTGGGCTTAGGACTGTGTGCTATTTGACATTCTTACTCCTCTTTGTATCCAACCACCTATTCCCCTCTTCAAAATATGTATTCGGGTTTCGGCAAACCAAAATACCTCTGGTTGTTAGAAGATGTAAGACTAACTACATTTCTTCCACGAGCTAATGTAGTGTATCACCGTAGTCTGTAGGCTGTCCCACGAGAGACAGTCGGGACCTACGGGTCCCACAGATATCTATCGTGATGCAGGTCGACCCTGGATAGAGAAGGTAGCACGACAGCAACACCAGCGAAGCCAATGAGGCCAATGAGGCCAAGCCGGACCAGTAGAGCCATGCATATGTATACCCCATCCACCGTAGGTGGCTGTCCCTCTTTCGTCCCGTCCTTGTCCTTCCGTACCTTTCATAATCTTAGCGGTCCTCTCTGGAATCCTCACGTGTCCATACACCTCTCACAAATAAACTACTTCAAGGTTTATCTAGCCTGGAGCCTACCTCACATACTTGGAGGGGGTTGACTGGTGGTGTGCTCACTTTCATCGTGACTAGTGTCCGCCGTCGTGAACCCTACCTACATCGGCCCATTTGGAATCGAGATACAGTAGCATTCCAAGACAATCCCGCCTTGGATAATACTATCTACCTAGTGTCGATTCGTTATCGTGTTTGTTGACTCTATGATTACGATTTTCTGATTCACATTTCCACTTGACACACATTACTTGGACCCTGCCTTTGCGTGACGGGGCTGAATGATAAAGGAACTATTCGACCAGATGTGCAAAGCGCTCTCACCGAACCTTCCTCCCTAACACTCACCAACTCACCTATTTGGTTTGCAATATTTATTCTACTGGTAAACAAAATGGCTACCGAAACAGCTATCCAGAACGGGCCATCCCGTTTCGAACGCCTGAGTGCGGAGGACTTCGAGACGGCCTCTATTCGATCGGCCGCCCCCTCTTATAGTAGGCACTTCGTTCACGGGGTTCGAAGGTAGCGTAAGAAGTGCTAACAAAGAGACCTTCTCTAGTCTCCGAAGCGCCATCATACCACTCAACAATACCAACAAACGAGAGCGTTCCCGAGTACACGCCCCGGGAATCGCAACCCCAATCCGCGTCCTCGCCTCCCCGCTACGCACCATCCTCATCCATGCTCAATCTATCCTCGACGCCGACTCCCATGACCTCGACGTTTGCGCCGGGCGCGGGCCTGCCCCGGATACCCTCGCCGCGCCGCCGCAACGACGTGCCGCAGCTCAACCACTTCCAGATCCCGACGTGGTCCTCCATGCACAGCAACCCGACGGCGCGCCACTACCAACGAGTGGCTCACCGCCGCGTGTCTGCGGCTAATGGCGGACGACAAGGCTGGGGAGGTGTGGAGAGCGCTTTGCGCTCCGCGATGGAACGGATTAATGCTGCGGCCGCGGCTGACGATGCCGACCCGCATAAGGTGCGGCCTCTCGAGGACCCCTATCTAGTCGGCGAGGAGGCGGCTGCGAAGGCGAGACGGGAGAGATTAGCTAGACAGAATGGGGACGATATTCTGTATCGTGAAGAGAGGCGCTGGGATTGGTTCTTAGGTGAGTCTAGCCTAATTCCTAATGGCTTATTTGATCAATGCGGTATTTGGATGCTGTGGCTTAGTGCTGACAATTGCAAACGTATAGGTCAGACGAGGGACTGGGATGAGCGTGATCGAAGCTGGACAGCATTCCGCACTAACATAGAGACTCGTGGAAGGCTTGCTCGCCGCTTCGGCCGATAAACCAAGCTATTGAGCCTAAAAACCCATCCATGGCAACAGTGTCGACTTAAGCAAATCCGCCTGGGGAAGAGATTCGAACACTAGGATGGGTTGTTACGTTGCATTCCATTTCTTTCACTCCTTTGGGGACTCCATTTTCGGTTATTTTCAACTTACACGCATTGGGCGGCGCTATATTCTGGCGTCAATCGGACAAGCTAGATCGGTTCAGGCGACATATCTCCTTTTGAGTTAGGCTTTCAACATGTGGGATTCATCTATATGAATGGATGTGGTTATGAGATATGTCGCATGGGGAGTCATCTATTTCTTCTCCGTTCCTTAGGCTTCGCGGTACCTAGCCACTACTCATTTAGCACCAAATAACACAAATTTGACAAGCCTGCTCATGGCGAATGTGATAGTAGCGACTTCATGATTTGATTTCTCAACACGTCTGGCTCACTAATCGAGACACTAACCAATTATCTGACCGAACATTGACCTGCCAACCGTCAACGGTTCTAATGGTTTCCTTTAGTTCTACATATCCGTAAAACGCCATCAGCCATGCAGTTAATGATTACACTTTGCCCGTATAGACAGGATTTGTTCATGTTCTTATATGAACATTTTGTTGCTATTGGGAAGGATCAGTAGGATCCGAATGATTTAACCTCTGCTCTTGGTGTTGAGGATAAGGGCAACAATGAGACTATATATGGTTAGCATAGTCCTTCAAAAAGTTGTAGAGGATTCAACCTACCCATATAGACCAAGGACTTCTCCAAAAATGAGGATTAGAACCATGCCGACGAATATTCTTGACTGCTCCATGTACGCGCGGACACCCTTGTCACCAACAACACCGATGCAATATCCTGCTGCAAGACCAGTCATCCCGACTGCAATTCCACATCCTAGATGCATGAAGCCACTGTCACAAGCATTAGTTTCTAACCCGACTCGCTTCTATTGGTTCGGGATAGAATCGGAACGTACTTGAATAAGCTGTAGCTTTGACGTGACGGTGGGTTCATGTCTCCGGCGATTAGGACGGCGATGACTAGTGAGTAGACGGCAATGATTCCAGACATGACCACGGGAATCAGACACTATGAATCGCGATCGCGTTAGAACTACGCGTCATGAATAATAGAGAGTGTTCACGCTGCCACGAACCTTCATGATTAGATCTGGTCTGAAAGTGCCCACGCCTGCAATACCAATACCCGACTTCGCCGTTCCGTATGCTGCCCCAATGCCTAGAATTCCACCGTCTTAGCATGCGATATTATCAGATTTTAGAGTTGAATTTAGGATTCGTACATCCAAAGATCATGGCGGCGGCAATACCGGCCTGTAGTACGAAAGATGCTGTCAGCGCGGCTACTCTAGGAGCTTGGAGATTTACGGGATTGATGGACCCGAAGCTTAAGCTTACCATGCCGATGAAAGGAGCAAACTTTGGTGCGATCTCCGAGTCCATGATGGAGGATGTATCCTCTATTCTGTGAATTTTTTGAAAGGAGTGGAAGACAATGATGGGCTCGCGAAAGAATACAGAGGGTTGTCGTCGTCGAACCTGCCGAGCCTCTGAAGATGTATGAAGCTAGCTACAGTAGCTGCCTTGGGTTCAAGGCTCACGAATAACCTTACTGATCATGTGGCACGTGATTGCTCAATCTCAATTACATAACGTGAACCTTACTACCCCCTAAAACCAATCAATGTCCACTTCCAAATCTTCACCCCACAAAAGGGACGTTACGGCGTATGGGACTGCATGACCAGTCATTGTGCATCTTACGTACCGTACCTATCTATGTACATAAAACTAGAGAAAATACATAACTAACTTCGAAAGTAACGATTACAATCACAGATTATAGCAACGTGATTCTAAAAATTGTTCAAAGAGACTAACGTAAGGGATTGTAGGATACGAAGTCATGGTGAGACTGCTCATACGAAGTTATGGTATCTGTTCAAATGATAGGAGAAGCGTGATCAATATTTCCGTTGTAGCTTGTAGCGAGATAGTGAAGTCGTCATCATCAAGCTACACCAATGCATATAATGATATCCCGGGTGTAGTAGGTCCATTGCCGTTAGTGCCGAAACTGTGATTAGTCTTGGTTTTTTTTTTTTTTTTTTTTTTTTTACTTCCGGCTTTCTGAGTTAAATGTTATTCCAAATGCAATCGCGCCTTCTACAACTACAATTACAATCACATACGAAAACGCATGTAATTTAGATACATAGTGGCATAGTGGTACTGGACAATGCTGGAAGGTACCATTTTAACTTAACCCCACCTAACTTTGCAATTGATGAGGTAGAAGTATACTTACATGACTCTGAAGCTCCTTACCTAACAATTCCGAGCCGATGATAACCCGGCCCTAGTGTTAGTCTCCTATGGTGCACCAAGTCCAATCCAAGTTACTTTGAAGCAGATGCCAATGTCCCGGGCTTGCACTTCTGATCCTTGATCATATCAATCAGTGTACAGATTACCGTACAGCACCCATTCAAATCCTCCATACCCGAACCTCTCCCTTCCTATCCTAAAACCCACCCCATTCGAATCGATGCCGACGTCGTGCAAATTGCCCTCGTCCAAGTCACTTCCCATCCCGCATCACTAGCGATTTGCATCCAATTATTGAGTTCGCGGGAGTCTGGACTATTTAGCGAAGGAGAAAAAAAATCTGGGGGGACGAAGACAAGGAAGTCGGAGGAAGTAGGATATCATTAACATCTCGGCCGTCCACCACGGCGGTGAATCCGTCGTCAGTGTCGGCAGTAACCCCTTTATCTTTTTCTGGGACCACATTGGTCTCTGTCTAGGCTTCCGGCCGCCTAGGCTTCTTCTAAGAGTAAGTGCCGCCCGCACCCCTGGATCTTAGATTATTGATACGAACCTGCATCTACGTGGGTGAGGGTGGTGTTTGTGCAACATTGCTCGGCACCGCCATGTAATTCGAAAGCTTTTTATCGCTTATAAAGTTCTAGCAACGAATTTGCTGCTGACAACATATCTTTTCATTCTTAGAACCTTGAGAATGGCTGATTACCAGTATGACCAACGGCGATACGGGCCATCATCCAACAATCAGCGAGATGCCGCATTCTCCAACATTTTCGGTGCTGCCCCCCCTCCGGGCCGAACTGGTACCATGACTTCGTCATCGCCAGCCGGTTTCTCACAGCGTGATCCGCAACAAGAAGGAAGGACCCAGACTATGTCGTCCATCTCGAACATACCACCTGATATGCAGCGCCGACCCCCTCCGCGGCCGCAACGGCAAGGAGGCTACGAAGAAGCGGTAGCACCCCGAACTAGAACGATGGATACAAGCATGGCCAATGGTTACTACCAGAGTCAGCGAAACCCGTCAGGAGGTTACCCACCTCAGGGACAAGGACAATACGGGAGACCACCAATGCCTCCTGGGCCAAATCAACGCCCTTATCCTGGACCTCCACCTCAAGGCCCTCCTCGATTCGATTCAAGAGGTCCGCCTCCACAAGGCTATCCTCCGCGAAATCCAGCTCCTAGATATTATCAAGGCGGGCCCGGGCCTGCACCTGCCATGCGTGATGACCCTTATCGCTCACAATCACTCGCTAGCATACCACGGCAACCGATGTATCAGCCACCTCCCGGCTCATACCAATCTCCCCACAACCAATTTAGACAATCTCCAACTGCACCCATGTCGTCCCGAACAACAGCGCAAGGTCGAGTTGTCCCCGAACGTCACGACGATCGATCGATGTCTATGACGGGATATCCTCCGGAACGCGACGCCCACCAAATGATGAGTGGTCGTATAATTCCCAATCGTATGAGGGCCCCCTCGAACGAGCCGCCAATAATGAATGGATATCCTGGGCATAACGGATTTTCTCCTGCGCCAGGGACTGCGACGAGGACGATGAGCATGGCATCATCGACCGTTGCCGGTGATCACAGCCGTACCATGTCAATAGCTAGTACCATTGTTCCTGAGACTTCCGAGCAGGCCCGGCAACAGCTATCACAATCACAGCAGCTGGTACACCGACCTTCTATATCCTCGAGGTCGATTGAGGGCGAACGACCTCCTACTGCCAAGATCAGGCCACCCCTAGTTTACCCTGCTCTACTTTCCAAAGTCGCTGAATGTTTCCGGCAAAAGATAATCACGGGTGATCGCACGAAGAACGAGCTCACGTATAAGAATGCCTTCAGTGGTTCCGAGGCTGTTGATGTTCTGTCTTACATTATCAGAACCACGGACAGGAATCTCGCCTTGCTCCTTGGTCGAGCTCTCGACGCGCAGAAGTTCTTTCACGATGTCACTTACGAGCACCGATTACGAGATTCGACGTCCGAGATGTACCAGTTTAGGGAGACGCTTATGGATGAGCCGGAAGACAAGCCTCCCGTCAATGGTGTATTTGTCTTGCTCTCTGAATGTTACTCGCCAACTTGCACAAGGGATCAGCTCTGCTATTCTATTGCATGCCCTCGAAGATTAGAACAAGTGTCTCGACTAAACCTCAAGCCACAGGTTGGATTGAAGAAAGACCAGGATGCTACTATCAACGACGATGCGGACCAGACAGATGAGCAGAAGCTCTGGATTAATACCGTTCCGAAGGAGATCGCTGAGAGTGTTGGCGACAGGGAGAAGAAGAGGCAGGAAGTCATTTCCGAGATCTGTTACACCGAACGAGACTTCGTCAAAGATCTCGAGTATCTTCGAGATTTCTGGATCTTGCCGCTGCGATCGAAAGGCTCGCCAATTCCTGCTGCAAGGAGAGAACGAGTTGTACAGAATATTTTCAGCAATATTATTGACCATCCCAGCATTCACTCGGTCAGCTCGAGATTTGCCAAGGCTTTGACGGAGAGGCAACAGAAGAGCCCTGTCGTCAAGAACCTCGGCGATATCTTTTTGGAGATTGTCCCTCAATTTGAGCCGTTCATCTTGTACGGTTCCAAGCAATTGGAGGCTAAATTCGAATTTGAGAACGAGCGATCGAGTAATCCCTATTTTGCCAAGTTTGTCGAGGAGATTGAAAGGAGAAAAGAGTCGAGAAAGCTGGAATTAAACGGTTACCTAACTAAACCTACGACGAGATTGGCTCGTTATCCTCTACTCCTAGAGAACGTCTTGAAGTACACTGAAGATGGCAATCCCGATAAGGAGGATATCCCTAAAGTCCTTGTCATGATTCGAGACTTGCTAAGCAGAGTCAACGCCGAGTCTGGCAAAGCTGAAAACCGTTTCAACCTACGCCGCTTACACGAACAACTCAAATTCCGCCCTGCCGATCGCGTCGACCTTAAGCTGACAGAAGATGGTCGTGAATTGGTTTTCAAGACACAATTCAAGAAGTCGCCAACGGATCCCACTGACATCACTGCCTTCCTATTTGATCACGCTGTGCTTTTGGTAAGAATAAAACAAGTTGGCAAGGGAGAAGAAGTGAAGGCTTATAGGAGAGTAAGTTACAAGATACCATGAAGACGCCTAAGCTTGATGGCTAACCTAGAATTCCTAGCCGATTCCATTGGAGCTGCTCTCAATCAAGGAAATGGATGAAGTAATCCCGCAATCAGGCGTGAAGCGAGCATCATCTAATTTGCCTTTCCGCGGCAAAGACTCTGAGAAAAAGGGCACGGAAGGCTGGCCTATAACCTTTCGGCATCTAGGCAAGAATTATTACGAGCAGGTTTTGTACGCGTCAAATCAGACAGCTAGGAAAAAGTGGCTCGAATTCATCGATGCCGCTCAACAACGCCTTCGAGCGCGGGCTGATTTCTTCAACGTCAATACCCTTTCTTCTGGTTTCTTCCAGCCAGGCAACAATGTCAATGCTGTTACACCTTTCGGTATGCAATATAAGGCACCCTGTATACTTGACTTTTACTAACTTGATTCTAGATGGCGGTCGTAAATTAATCATTGGTACTGACCATGGCATCTATGTCTCGGACAGGAAGGCTAAAGATCAACCGCCCAAGCGTGTCATTGAAGCACAGCATGTCACCCAGGTCGACGTGTTGGAAGAATACGGTCTCTTACTTGTATTGTCTAACAAGACACTTTCATCTTACTCACTTCAAGCCCTAGATCCAAATGAGCCAGCACTGGCAAAGAGGCCGAAGAAGATTCAAAGCAACTGTAACTTCTTCAAGACAGGCATTTGCTTAGGTCGACATCTAGTCTGCTGTGTAAAGTCTAGCGCCCTTTCGACAACTATCAAGGTGTATGAACCGAACGACTCGATGAGCAAGGGCAAGAAACAAAAAGGCTTTGGCAAGATGTTCAATGCTGGCCAAGACGAGCTGAAAGCATTCAAGGAGTTCTACATTCCAACTGAATCATCATCCGTCCACTTCCTGAAGAGCAAGCTTTGTGTGGCATGTGCCAGGGGCTTCGAAGTTGTGTCGCTTGAGACGCTCGAAACCCAGTCATTACTAGATCAGGCCGATACTTCGCTTGACTTTGTCGCGAGAAAGGAGGGCGTCAAGCCAATCCATATAGAACGCCTTAACGGGGAGTTCTTGCTCAACTATTCTGAATTCTCATTCTTCGTCAACAGGAACGGCTGGAGGGCGAGACCGGAATGGCGCATCGACTGGGAAGGGACGCCACAAGCGTTTGCTCTCTCATACCCGTGGATCCTGGCATTTGAGCCCAACTTCATCGAACTCAGGAATATTGAGAATGGTGCGGTTCATATCGTCCCGCACAAGAACATCCGGATGCTGCACAGCAGTACACATGAGGTAAGTTGGTCCCTATTCTGTTTTACGAGTTATCCAGTTGCTAATGCCCTTCAAGATCTTGTTCGCATACGAAGATGAAGCTGGTGGCGATGTAATCGCTGCACTGGACTTCTGGAAGAACAATCGCAAGTCGGAGTTACTCACACAATAATCTCTATTACGCGCTATTTTTATCACCAAGACCTGTACTGAGTTCTTTCATTCCTAAGTCATACCCAGCTCTTATTAGCATTTGGGATTTCAATGAGTCCTAAACCGTGTGGGACCAGGGAATACTGGATAGCATCCGAATCCACGTATGCGGCCATGGGCACGTGTTTCTTCTTGTTCGTCCGGCCAAGCATTATTTCTTTTACCTTTCTGCCCTCATTTTTGAGAATGTCTTCAGTAGCGAGGAAATCATCTTTTAATTGCTCTTATGCTTTCCGGATTACAGGTCGGCTGCGGGCTTTGGATTTGTGCTGGAGTCAACCTTAGCAACTACTCTCCGACTCTTCGTGGCTTTGAGGTGAGAGGATCATAAAGGGGAAGGAAGAGCCATCAATGCCACAGTCTGCGCTGCATTAGGTGAAACGAGAAGATAGGGTTTGCAATCAGCGTTAGCAAGCGGTTCGTTGTAGTTAAGATAGGAGGAAGAGAAGGGGGATGCTAGTAAGGAGGTGATTCGGAAGCATCGCCTCAACCTGAAGGTGAGGGAGGAGAGGAAGGATGTGTCTAACTACCTAGTAGGGAACTCCCTACCATAATCACAACAGAACTGAAGACTATGAAACCCGAACTAGAGGATTGAGAAGATGCTTTCCCATTATGATATTGGTCTCTGTTTCTGGTGCCATGTGGGTGATTTGTTAAGACCTGATGGCTCTATCGTACGACCTATCGACCACCCGACGGCGTTTGTTATCTACAATTGCTCCTTATATCTCACCATAAAGGAAGAGTTAGCACTGGCTGTCTATCTATTCAAGTTGTGTCGTGTTCGCACTTCAGCCCAATTACTAGATTCTTATCAGTGGAGGATCACAAACCCTGGTTAACTACATCCAGCCGTCGCCTTGCGGTCAACCCGGATTTTGATAATGTTTAAGCTCTCAAGGTTTAGCAGAAGATTGAATTCCACAGATGCCCACTCATGTGGATCTTGGTTCTAGATTCACATGTTTATCTCGAACAGTACCTGATCTCATGCAGGTGATCCAGCTGCAATCATACGATACTACATAGGCAAATGCACACATGCGGCTCAGTTACTCAAATGTTTCTCCTTCTCCCGACAGCTTGGGATTCGGTCCATTGACATGATTTGTGGAAACACGAATTACTAATTGCGAGACTCAGCCAGGTGCTATAAGACAGACAGCTACGACACCAGGGGGTCTGGACTTGTACGCCCCCAATTGTTGATTGTCAAGCAGCTACATAGTAGGTCAGGCAATTGTTACTCATTGTCTGCTGAGAGACACGTCGGCTCCGACCGATCTCCGTTTGTCCATTTGTAAGTTCAACTCAGCTTCGAGTTGGGGAGTTTGCTGGGTAACGGACCACGCGGCGTGGCACAACTTAGTCCTTGATCGGCTGAAGCTTGTTCACCTCAACCGCTGCACCGGGTCTACTTATCTGAGTTTCTTGCTCCCCACCACCACCACCATCACCACCACCCAATGCAAGGAGATTAAATCCTTACATATAGGGCAGCGCAACTTTTTACAACTCTTGACATCACGATTTGGTGAGAGATACTACTCTTAAAAGGTGGGCTATTACTCGAAGAGGTTCCAGAACACTCTCGGAGCTTTGGTGCTTATGGCGAGTGAGGCTTGACTTGCAGCGTTTGGCTACCTGGGACTAGGTGCTAGGTATATATTACCTATAGTGTACGCTGCTGTACGTTGCGCGCACGGAGCATGCAATGAGTCTGTGATCCGATGGGCCCAGTCCGGGGTCAAATACTCCGATGCTTCGCGTGGTGAAACCGTTGAAACGCGGGCGGGTGCTCGCATTTCCACGCCTCACTATTACATACAGAGAGCTTGTTTGGGAAACTTTGTTGGGGCGCTCTAGATGCGCAAGAAGCATAAACGATGAGACGAACTAAAACTTTTGATCACCAAGAAGGAAGGAAAAAAAAAAACATTGAAGGGCTTGAGATGCGTGTGTGTGCCTATTCTGAGATACATACATGTAACCTACCTCTAGGCAAGGCAAGGCATGTAGATCCCAAGCTGCGAGCTGCCTACCTCTTTCAGCCCTGCAGCGCTCATCTGCGACCGTCCTTATGCAAATCGGTCATTGCTTTCCTTGACCCCTTGCAGAGAACGAATCTCGTGGTAACGAATGGAGGGCCACTCGAGCTTGACAAACAGAAAGCTGGGGGGATGTAAACTTACATGAGGTGCCGAGCATTCGGGTGCCCACCCCTCCTCGTCCCCAACGCGGAGCTTGGAAGCTTACATCTGCAGCAGTAATAGCTCAGATATAGGCAGCGTTTGCGCGTCTGTCCAGTAAACCGGGAACGCGCGGGCTGGTAAGCTGGTTGGTGTAGCTGTGGAGAGCTGTGGAGCCGCAAAGACATGCCCATTAAGCCCATTAACAACCCCCAGGTTTTTTACCTTTGGACGGGGTAGGGTCCGTTTGGATCGGGTGCTGGCCCTGGCTGACGCTGTGGAACGCTCCAAAGCAGCGAAGCTGAGCAATCCATCAATGAATCGATGATCACGACCGTCCATTCGGATCTTGGCTGTCTATCAGGTATCTATGTATATTGGTTTCTAGATGTGGCTTCCCGGTTCCATATTATTATTATAAATTCATGGTTTCGTGGTTATAAGAAGGAGGGTGTGCCCTCCCTTTCTCTCAAGGTTTGCGTTTAGAGAGCTTCATGTTCTGTTTGTGTTGCCAGTTGTATTATAAATACACTGAACTTTGAAGCTTCAATTGAGATAGGTAATCATACCTAAAATACATAGCGTCATACAAGTCATACATATCTTGTAGCTCCTCGTATTGAGCTGTCATCTATCATCAACATTCCGACTCGAACTATTTCTTGAATATATATAAAATACCTACCTACAAGACCTCAAAATGCATTGCTATTGCGCCAATTACTATGTTAGTTCCTTCGATTCGGTATCATTCTAAGAAATCATCAAGGGACTAACGTCGAGTGGACAGGGAGCCGTCAATTGTAAGAACAAAGTCTCACAGTTCGGGCAGCGATGTAAATTGTGCACAGTACGTCATCGTAACCTCGATCAAACAATCACCGGTCTATCCGATGTATCTCTGACCATAATACGTAGGTCCTGAATGAGGGTAGGCCACCAAAGAACGATCTCTTCAAGATAACATCCAACGACTACGCATACGATAGCGAGGCCACGGAGGAAGTGGACGATGATGATTCGAGTCCGGACGGAGACAACAGCCACAAGCACTCGAGGGGTCGCAGCAGCAAGAGCTCCTCCAAGTGATCTAGACCAATCTAGATGCTATAGAACATGTCATAACAATAAGGGTCGTTAGAACATAGTCCAACTGTGTGGCGACCGGTGTGAAGTGGATGAGAAGAAGAAGGATTTTGGCTTCCGCAGAACTAGGATAGCCGGTGCGGGAGTAGCCTTCGGGTTCACATGTGATGGACTCAGCAAAAAAAAAAGATCATAAGTACGATAAGAGGTTTAACCAGGAGAACCTTGGGAGATAGTCTCAATCTAAAAGGGCAGGAATTTCCGAATGTCTTAAATCCTTCTTCTCTAGTAGATATATACGTATTCGGCGTCTGGGTAGAAAAACAAGCAAGGATTAGGATAGATCTTTTAGGCTGGGGTAGGGGAAATCGGATGGATGGAAATGAAAAGGAAGGAGTATGCGAAGTTGTTTAGATATTAACATTGATGGTATTCATTATCTAGTCGCATCAATATGAAATCTATATCGGAGTTATTAGGATCCCCATGCGCTGTGTCATGCAAGCTACGCCGGGGAAGCTAGGATCTTGCGAGTACGTGCCGCGGAGGCGTGTAGCACAGCGGACTCGGTGTAAGTAACAGTAAGCGCCGTGAGCACTAAGCCGAGTGTCTCAGTTTATATAACGAGATGCGGATCGCTTCCGAGTGGCAAGATAGATTAATTACGCGGCAGATCGTGGAGGAAGGAGTTGCGTAGATGACATACTGGGACTAAATTCATACGTATGAACGCAATCTGTGTGCTGACGGCAATTATACACTGGTATCATCCCCCATATACTTCCCCGCGAAACACTCCGACCGCCTGGTCATGTACACCAAAATATCTTACATAAGAAGCCTGATCATACCTTAAACCAATAGAGTAGTACCGATATGTCGTCTGATACATGTGAAAGGATCACTCACTACTTGTGGCCCTTCAAATGCCACTCAAACACTTTTCTGAAAATCTCCTTCCCGTTACCCACAATCGTCTCGCCATGACACGGGATAATAGTCTCGAAATCCCAAGAGTCAATCCTCTGAACGCTCTTATTGAAGCCCGCACGGTCCCCATTCGCATTACTCAAAAAATACCACGAAAACCTCTTAATCCCCTTGGCCTCGCCCCCCGTGCTGCTAATCGACTCGAATAGCCGATTCAGCAAGCCATGCGAGCTCTTCTCCGCCTCGGGCACCTTGGAGTACTGCTCGATAGCCGGCAGATTGAACATAAGATCGGCCTGGACGAGCACGCGGTCCGGCTTGTAGAACAGCACGACCTCCTTGTTGGGGTGCGCGTCCACGAACTCGACCTCGAAGTCGGCCGCGAACTCGTCGCTCACGGCGTTCGACTGCTTGTTTCTGGCGTCCCACTCGAAGGCGAAGGGTTCGTGCCCGATCTTCGGGTCGTTGTGCACTTTGGCGCGTTTTTCTTGGAGGCCCTTAGGCCCGACGATTTTGGCGCTTGGGTAGGCGCGCGCCCATTCGGATAGGAAGATGTGGTGCTCCATGTCCCCCGCGATCAGGTACCCCACGTTGCCGCCCAGCTCTGCGACCTTGGCTTGGACTGAGGGGATTAGGGCTACGGGGGAGAAGACTGCTAGGGTCCCCGAGGTAAGCCGTACTACGGGAGTGGTCTTGGTGAGTTTTGAAACTAGACCTATGTAGGTAGATTGTGAAGTTGGGGTTTGGTTGGGGGTTGGGGTCAGGGTTATAAGGCTGGCTTACTTATGGTGCCGCGGCCGCCGATACGGATCAGTCCCATGCGCGAGAAGGGGACGGAGACGGTCACGATGTTAGGCGTGATGGTTCGGATCACGGCTACGTCAGCCGGGTTGGATGGAATGAGTTTGGAGGACATGGCGAGATAGCGGTGTTGTTGCTTGTGCCCTGATACCAATCTTGCTCGGGGTTGGAGATGTGAAGCACTACGGCCGTGAACCCTCGAATGAAGGATATTGGTATATTCGTTCTTTGCTGACGTCAAATGACTCCCGGATGAGTAGTAACGCGAAATTTGTGAGACAAAGGATGCGTGTCTTGAAGGTCTGGCGATAATAGTTGAGTCTAGAGTAGTTCTCAACGTCTTCGATGGAAGTCGGTTTATATTCATTATCCTAAATTTCGTATTCTGTACCGAGTACCTGTAGCCTCATCCGGCATCCCGATCTTGATGTGCACTATTTTACTGGCCGATACCGAACCTACCAGGCATAATGAGCATTCAGATCCCCCCTGTTGAAATGCGAGACTAGATAGAAATCTCGCGGAAACATGCCACATTGTGGACATGTCCGAGTAACCCGAGTATATATGACATCACGGAATTTCACGATAGCAAACTTACAGCACCTATAGCGCTGTATCTGTGGCCCCGAAAGCAGTAAATTCTAGTGGTAGTGGGGCACTCGGCGATTGCGAACCGCGGTACATGATGCAGGGACGGGGGAAACTGACAGTATTAGGTAATACATGACCAGCTCTCCCCTGTTATCACTGACAAATACACCCTCGTCAAATCTTCACTTCAAATCTTCACTTTCACAAAACACATTCTACGAGAATATACATACATCTTCCAAATAACGTAAATAGATGTTGCAGCACACGAATCAAATGAATTACTAACAATTTATTTTTACGATTTATATTTTAGGTACATACGCCAAACGCCCGTGACAATTATGTCTTAACGCCAAGAATCAACGGAAATGTCCTTTCTTCAAGACACCCCGATCACTACCTGCTCGGTAGGTAAACAAAAACATGCACAGTACATTTCAACTCCACAAAGAAATAAAAAAAAAGATGATAAACTACGCCTTCCACTTCCAGACGCCCGCCAGGGCAAAGAGGACGAATTCCCACATGAACTCGTAGGTTGGGATCTTGAAGCAGAAGTGCCTATCCACGGAATTAATGTAGATGGCACGCTTCGCAGGTTGGTTGACTGCTTTAATCGCGCCGTACTCGCGACCGATGGCGACGAAAATTCCCGACAAGACCACACAGGCGAGGATGTTGAACCACATGGCTCTGTCACTAGTGATCGGGTTCTGTATGATAGTGGCTGGAGCTGGAGCTTTAGCGGCTGCTGCAGCGGCGGCTTGGGCTGCCGTAAGCTGTTCGTTTGCTGTCGCCGCTTCTGCTCTCGCTTCTTCCGCTATTTGTACGAGTCTCTGCTGGCCTTCGGAGAACCGGTGGTTTACGTCTCGGAACCAATCGTTTTCTGCCGTGAGGGCATCGATGATACCGTTCATTCTCTCAACCTCTTTTTCTACGCCTATGAGTCTTCTCCTCGTCAGGTTCGCCTCGGGACCACCTGGGTTACTCTTCACCTGCTCACTCATTTGACTAATACGATCGAGGTATGAATCTCTTGTCGCTCGGCTGAGCTTGGTGTGGGTTTCGAGATCGGCTTGTACCTCTCGAGAGTGCTCTAGCAAGTTTCCGAATAGCTCTTTGAAGTATTCGGCGAGGTCGTCGCGGGATGTGTTGGACTTGGCGAGTTTGTTTTCGAAATCCGCTGTCAAGGCTTTGACCTTCGCCTCTGCTTCGCTCCTCTGCTCCGCCGCTGTAGTCTCAAGGCGCTTAATCGTTACCTCAAGTCGGATTCTTGCGGCTCGCTCCTCTCCCAGGTCATCTTCTGCTTGCCTTAGGCGATGCCTCAATTCCCTAAGCTCGTGATCTGAGGGATTATTTCCAAGAGCCGCATCGTGTTCATTTCGCTCCCGTTCAAGCTGGCGCGTGAGTTCTTCGATCCTCTTTTCGAGGTCGGATCTCTCCCTTTCGCACTGCTGGATCTGAGAGTTAAGCTCGTTGGACTGGGTGTTACTCTTGCTCGAGGCTTCTTGCTCAGCCCGTTTGACCTTCTCCTCCGCTCTCTTAATCTCCTGAGCCCTGAGCTTCAACTCGGACTGGAGCTCCCTCTCGCGCTTCTGAAGAGCCTCGATTTTTCCTTCGGACTGTTTTAGACGGCGAATTTCCTTCACATTGTCATCGTTCTTGTCGTTCGCCTTCTTAAGCTGGCCCTGAAGCTCATCACGTTCCTTCTTGAATTTATTGGCGTCACCAGCGGCCTGGTCTCTTCCTTTACTAGCCTCTCTCTCTAGGATCTTCACCCGCTCCTCTACTTTTCTCCTGACCTCCTCCGCAGCCTTCTGTTGCTTCTGCAACTCGACAGATTCATTCCGTGCCCTAGTTACGTTGTCCATGAGGTCTCGGTTTTGCTTCTTCAATTCTACGACCTCATCTTCTAGATCATCGATCATTTCGTCTTTCCTGGCGGATTCAATCTCGTCGTGCAGCCCACCAAGCTCTCTACTTGAGGCAGCTGATGACTTGTCACTCCTTAGACTTGCGGTCCTACTTCTCCGTTCGACCTGCAGCTCTTCTGATAGCCTTACTATCTGAATGTCTTTCGCCTTTACAGCTTCCTCGAGACTCCTTGCTTTCTGTTCGACAGCATGTTTCTGTTCCTGCAGAGCCTGGACTGTTTGATTCAATATCACGTGTGCTCCGCGGACTTCCTCTAACTCCTTCTTAGATGCTTGAAACTGGTTGAAGTGATTACGCGACTCCAACCGTCCCCGTTCCAACTCAGTTTCCTGCTCTTTAATCTTTTTTTCCGCCCGGTTCTGGCTCTTCTGGAGCTCCTCGGCACTGTTCTTGAATTTCTCGTAATTTGCCTCCAGTTCTAAGATGTAAGCCTCTGTATCTTCGCTTGCCAATTTCCTGTTCAGGTCATGGCGAAGGGTAGAGACCTGTTCTTTCAATTGGGTGATTTGCTCGGTTTGGGAGCTGATTTCCTCGTCGGCCTTGGTCAGGCTTGAATGATGGTCTTTGGTTATCTCCTGTAGCTGCCGATTGTAACTCGCCTCAGCGTTCTCAAGTTCTGTTCTCAATCTCTTGGCCGTATCGTCAGCTGTTGCTTTGGTGGCTACCAGCTTTTCGAGTTGTCGTTGAGTGCTCGTCAATTGTTCCTCGACCCTTTTCTCCCGTAACTCCCCGAATGGGATCACTAGTTTGCCCAGTACACGATTTGTAACCTGGAGTAATCTGTCTTTATCAAAATCTTCACCAAATGATATGGCCTTTTCCTTCTCCAACAGCTCAGTGACGAGATGTCCCGTGATGTGTTCGATGCCTCTGGGCCATGAATGGTCGTGTTTCGTCGCGGGTCTCGCCATGTCGATGGTACAATGTCTTCGTAAGGGGTAAGATACGGTGTTGCAAGTGCGTTTTTGTTGGGGGCAGGAAGCTTATCCGAGCTTAAAGGTACTTTTGTTCCGATTACGATACAAAGCAGATCTGCGTCCGGCGGTGTTAGAAGATATGGCTTTGTTTATATGTCTACTCTGGCCGGAGTATCCCTAAGCCGATTGTAATAAACCATGGTGCCTATTTTCTTTCAACATATCTCATGTTCTTGTCTTTAACCCGGCTTCTTTCTTTGGCGACAGTTTCTAATTGCCGAAAACGGATGGCCATGGCTTTCAATCTGCTACGTGCGTGTTCGAAACACTCTCAGTTGTTTATTGCTACGTAGATCTCAATGCATAGGATTATAAGATATTGTTATCAATACCTAAAACAATTGGTCTAAGACTTCCATGATCTCCTGAAAGAGAGTGAGATATGATGTCAATTGTAAGTGCGGCGACGACTTTCAGGTTTCCTCGCCCCTCCTCTTTCCAACACTCTTTGTTCTTTAACTCTGCCCTTCGCAGTTACGAAGTGAGACCACAGTATGTATAACTGCATTATCTAATAATATTTGGAATGATATTTATTGTATGAATCTTGATAGTTTCGATAGAAATATGTGTATGAACCTTATCATCTCTACCAATTGGTGTAACAAGCCAATCCACCTAGCCTACTGTCAGATAGTCACGTGAGTGACACCACCAGAGAGTGCGTTTGTAGAATTATATTCGTTTGTATCTGTTGTCTGGAACAGACAACAGAATTTTCAATCCAACAACTATTCTCTCAATCTTAATTCTGCAGTGTTATGCAATACCTACCAACTTGACTGCCATCGACGCCCAATTGAACTAAAAGCTTTCAATTTGCAGGGGAAAAGATGTGACCATATCCATATCGTTTGTAACAGTTTCGGATTCCTCCGTTGGTGGTATGCCTTTGACTGGATAGGCTGTTTGGTCTAGAGACAAGTAGTTACGTCATCATCGTCATAGGTCTCTAACCTTCTAACCATATCCCAACCAAGTCCTCAACCAAGTCTCCAACTAAGTCGAACAGATAACTCCATAGGCCAAGTCCTAGTAAACAGAGTAATTGCAATGGGTAAATCTCAATTGCCTATGGGTCACTCTTATAAAGTCAAGGCCAAGACCTAGTCGTCTTGGCTTTTGATTCCCTTAGGTTACTATCAATGTTCTACATACTATACTAACCGCCAAGAGTCCAACCGCCAAGAGTCCAACCGCCAAGAGTCCAACGCCAAAACAAGTCATTATGTCCCTGGCCCGTCATGTGAGTACCTACCTAATATATCGACTCTCACATGGAATATTCAACTAATTACCTTCCTTTAGATCAACCCGGAGGAGCTCGTCGAGCGCCTCCACGATGCTCACCTCACTGAAAATGGCCGACAACTGCGGCAGACAATGACTACTTCCCATCTCACGCCGTATAGCACCAAGTACGCAAGTGAGACAGAGGTATCCAAATATGAGCTCCCGAAAGAGGGCGCGCCGGCCGACAGTGTGTATCAACTCATCCGCGATGAGCTGGACTTGGACGGAAAGCCGAACCTGAATCTCGCCAGGTAAGACCTTACGCATAAGACCTAGGTATGGGGGGTGCTAAACTCATATCATAGCTTCGTTGGAACGTACATGGAACCGAACGCGACCCAGCTGATGGTAGAGAACCTGTCTAAAAATCTCGCCGACAACGACGAGTACCCGGCCATGATGACTCTCCACGAGCGTTGCGTCAGCATTCTGGCGCATCTCTGGGGAGCCAGGAAGAGCGAGCGCGCCGTCGGCTCGGCCACCACCGGCTCCTCAGAGGCCATCCACCTAGGCGGGCTAGCGATGAAGCGGCGCTGGCAGGAAGCCCGCAAAGCGAAAGGTTTGGATACTTCCAACCCCAACATCATCATGGGCGCCAACGCGCAAGTCGCGCTCGAGAAGTTCGCGCGCTACTTCGATGTCGAGGCGCGCATCCTGCCCGTCTCCAAGGAGAGCAAGTACCGGCTAGACCCGGAACTCGTGAGGAAGAATATTGATGAGAACACCATTGGTTGTTTTGTTATTATGGGATCCACGTATACCGGCCACTATGAGCCCGTGGAGGAGATTTCGAAGATCCTGGATGAGTACCAGGAGAAGACGGGTATTGATATCCCGATTCATGTCGATGCCGCGTCGGGCGGTTTCGTAGCGCCGTTCACGCATGCGCAGGCCGGTGGGCCGAAATGGTGAGTACTCCGTGACCACACCTTCTTCTCGAAGAAAAAAAAAAGGGGGGGAAGAAAAAATAAATCGACCCTTACTTACCTCACTCCCAAGGAACTTCGAGCTCGACCGCGTCAAATCCATCAACACATCAGGCCACAAATACGGCCTCGTCTACGCGGGTGTCGGATGGATCGTCTGGCGGGACGAGGCGTACCTGCCGCAGCACCTGGTCTTCGAGCTGCACTACCTGGGCGGCACGGAGAAGTCCTTCACGCTCAACTTCTCGCGGCCCGGCGCCCAGGTCATCGCCCAGTACTACAACCTGATCCACCTGGGCTTCGACGGGTACCGCGAGATCATGGAGAACTGCCTGCGCAACGCGCGCCTTCTGTCCAAGAGCCTCGAGGCTACCGGGTGGTACACGTGCGTCTCGGATATCCACCGCCGCGCTACTGCCGGGGGCGTGGGTGCGGGCGTGCTCGCGGATGCCAAGCAAGCGGTCCTCGGCGCCGCAGGCGAGACCTCGGCCGACTACGTGGCCGGGCTGCCGGTCGTCTCGTTTCGGCTCACGGACGAGTTCCGCGACAAGTTTCCGCATATCAAGCAGGAGTCCGTGTCGCTGCTCATGCGCGCGCGCCAGTGGATAATCCCCAACTACGCGCTGCCGCCTGGCGAGGATAAGACTGAGATCTTGAGAGTCGTTATCCGCGAGTCCATGACCTTGGATCTGCTGGACCGGCTTATTTCGGATTTGGTGTCTGTTACCGAGACGCTTATTGACGGCGATGAGGTTGACCTGTCCATCCTCCAGAAGCAGAAGCCCGTGGGGGATAGCCGCCCCAGGAAGCATGCGAGGAAGGGAGGGCTTGAGCAGGAGGGTAAGGAGGTTTTGCAGGGGCAGGTGTCTAGGTTGGCGGATGGTATTCATAGGAGCGTCTGTTAAAAGCGTGCGTCTTGTCCAATGACGACCTCGATGCGCTCTCTGCCTAGAAGGATTCAACCTCGTACTATGGACTATTCACGAATCGGTTCAGTTGATTGAGTGGAATCCTAGCAAGCAAGATACGTAGGACCTACGGGGATATAACGAGACACTGTAACTCGATGTTGCGATCCATTGGATCGATTGGGCAATACTATACAATGTTGACTGACAAATCGTAGATTAACGTCGTATCTTGTAGGAGTATGCTAAGCACAGAAAATCTGCGCCTCAACAGAGTTCGTGGCAAATTGCCTAAAGCAAACGAGTGACGATCATCCAACATCAGAATGACTGGCTTCCGCAACATATTGACTGGAAGGGTATCTGTTTGTCGTTTCATCCGATGAAGGATTCATTTATTACTGAACTGGGGATTTGGTATCATGTTACACGTTGCTGTTATTGACATCGAGGTCTACTCCTTAGGTCCTTGTTTGCCGTATACTGAAGAGGCGGTTGATCATCAGACGTTTCTAGAACCTGTGGATACGTGAAATAAAATCGATATCATACAAAACAGCTATAGAATAATATATTGAAAGTTGCATACTGCAACGGTCCATCTAATAAACATTTCGTAAATGATGAGCGACAGTGTAGCATCCGCATCCCAGGGTCCCTACACAGGCGCCAACGGCTACATTTCATTGCAACATAACATCCACCCTCCCGGTTAAAGTGAATATATCCCAATCTTCGTCTAATGTACGTGCGCACAACAACTACGCACGCTGCATAGGTTATACGAGCAAATTTTTGTGAAATGGTTCTCATGTTTGTTCTTTCCACTTTGGGATATTTCCCGGCGCGGAGTTGAGCATGGCGGCTATGAAGGACGAGAATAGATGAGGTGAGATCATATCAGATTACATAGGAAACTATTAATACTCGTCCTTAGACTCTCGTATATCCTATTTCGTGGATATAAGATCAATCTTAATAACCTATCAACCTCCGGCATTCATCCTCAGTATACAAACCAGTCTCTAGTAAACAACCCGTACAAGCTTCAACCAAGAGAACTCCCCCCATAGCACCAATCTCAAGATGAAGGTAACATGTCCCCTCCTCTTCAACCCAACCTCAACACTAACAAACAAAACCAGTGCACACCCACCACTCTCCTCCCCCTAATCCTCGCAGCCACAACCTCGGTCTCAGCCGCTGTATTGCCCACGCCAAGCCCCCAACCCGGCGGCCAGCAGATGAGCTGCAGCGGCGGTCTCGACACCCCGTGCCAAGACCTGTGTTTCTGCTCCGGCTCCGGCAGCTTGGTTAACTGCCACGCGGACCCCACGAGCCGCTGCGTGCAGATGTGCCGTTGTTGGTAGATTACCTACCTAGGTAAGGGGCGAATGGTGGGTGTGGGGGTGAAAAAGGAGGTTGGTCTCGGGCTTTTTCGCTGCGGTTTGGATGCGGCGCGGACTTTGTAAGGTATGAATACCTAGGTACCTAGGTACCTATGCTTGAGGTGTGACGTATGGGTTGGAGTTGGGAATAAGCATCAAAAACTAGGGGCTGGGAGGAGAAGGGGGAGAAGTAAGGAAGGATGATTGCTCACGTGGTACTGAATGATAAGAGAAGCTAGCGATGTTGACACTTAGGCTTCGTCCTCAGGATATTATCCTCGCGTATCAAAAGCCGGTCGATAGCAACGCGAAACCAGATCTCAATTCAATTTCTCATTGCCGGCCTATATGTATCACATATTATAACCATATACATTACATGGAGATCTCTAAAACTCCCGACTCCCGCTCCCAGAAAAGATGGATAATACCTCCACCCTCATTCTGTTATCATACACCCGTGCGCCGCCATTTGATTCTGTGTCACCTAATCAGCGCCTAACATTCGACCCCGAGGCGCCCGCACCACCAGATTTCTTCCTCAACGATGAAGTGCTCCCCCAATTCCCCGCCGACTTCCTAAGCTTATTCCCAAGGCTGATTCTCGCAGCCGACATGGGATTCTGGAACTGCGGGGGCTCCTTCTGATCCAAAGGCTTGCCCTGTCCGTCCGCGAGCGGGATATGAGCACCGCTCGCGACCTTCTCCCAATCGTACTTATCGATCGAGCCGCGCTTGTCGGGGCCTAATCTACCCTCCACGTCTCCATCTGACGGCTTGCGGATCTTGCCTTGTCTTAGAGCGCCCATCATAGCGGCCCATGTTTCAACCTGGCCGTTGCTTGCTTCCTCGACGCAATTGCACTCATCCCCTGCCGGACACTCGGTTTCACCCGCCGCGTGCCATTCCGCTATACAGGCATCATGACTAGCGCAGCCGCATGAGAGGCAGGGTGGGTAGAGCGCGTCTATGGGCTCGTTACAGATTACGCAGAATAGCTGCATCTGCGTACGCTTGCAGCGATCACAAGTTCCTACTGCACCTCCAAACGTCGCACTAGCATGTGTCTGCCTCACAGGATCCAGATGAATCTCGTGCACGCGACATATGCCAGTTACGTCGATACCGCGGTCAGACGTGATCAATGACTGTAACAATTCTTTCTTGCCTAGTACAATAGGCGAAGTAGCACCGTGGTGTGAACTCGAGTTGTGACTTAGATTCTCCGTGCTATGGTACGAATCGTAGAAGCTAGCAGCTCCTGAACCGGTAAAACTCGTAGCTTGAGGGTTGGAAGGATCTTCTTTGAAAACATTGAATTTCAAGATTTCGAGGCGAGCCAGGGGTTGATTCCACATCTGTAGCATTTCGGCGTACGCATGACGGTAGCCCGCGTATACAGCATGACGGGAGGGCTCGAGGAAAGGGACACCAAGCCAGCCGTCGTCATCAAATATGGACTGATCTTCCATTTCTGTAGATATACCATAGCATACGAGTGGTAAATTGTCATCGTTCCGCATTTCGTCGTCGGAATATGAATTACGTGCGGTTCCGGACTGTTCAGGAGTTGGGCCACCAAGGATAGTTGAGCCGCCCCAGGTGATATTAGTAGGGGCGAGATTAGAGAGGAATGTTTCCCCAGGACTGGGGCGTTTCCGGCCGGGGGGAGATGTTGATGCAACACTCGCAAAAGGCCTAGGGAAACTAGCTAGGCTTGCGGTTAACGCAGTATTAGCACGAGTCAATAACCTGTTGTCGGGCGATGTGGCTAAGCTCTGAGTTGGATCGCCATCGGGCTCACGTGGCGTTGTCGTAGGTGGCGTCTCTCCGCAGGAGTAAGAGTTAGATTTTGGGTCACCACCCCACGTCACATCTTCGGATCCGTAGGAACCGACGAGATTAACGGGAGTATGTAATGTCTTTGGGGTAGAAACGCCTGAGTTAGCTTGGCTCTTGTGATGATTATAGTTGACGTGCCAAAGGGATGCATCTGTAGGGAAGTAATCCAATGAGAACGATGGTGCCTTCATAGGGAGTGGCGTTTCCGGCTGAGTGAGATGGGATTCAGCATAAGCGACGCTATCCTCAGCGGATGTCTCGCTAAATATGCATGCAAGCATAGCAAGCATTTGTACATCGGCCATTTTCTCGAAATAGCAGAAAAGATCATCAATTAGGTCTTTCGCGAGAGGATGATATCCCCACTTGACTCGACCAGTGAGCGCCGCAGTGGCCGAATCTCTAGAAGATGGCTTATCATTGCCAAAGCGGGTGAGAGCATCTCTGGCGATGACGAGTATCGACTCTTTGTTTTGACCGTCTCCCAAAAGCTCGAGAGGAATATCCTTTCGAAGCAACAACGCCGCATAATTCCAAACGTCAAACAGGTCGGATCGACCGTATTTCTTCGCTACGGCCGCGTTTTGTTCACACACATCCGGCCCGTCGCCGAAGATGCAATATTCTTGAGCAAGCTCTTGTTTGGAAGGTAGCTCATTGGCAAGATTATAGATGGATATAATGTTCTTTGGCTTGCCTGGCCGACGTCTGCTAGTACCGGTGCCTGTGCCCGTGCCAATGCCGGTTCCTCCACCGCTTGAATGCATCGAGTAACTGCCGCTGAATGTCTTTCTGAAACGTCGCCCCGGCAAATACCACATGTTGACTTTGTGCATATAAGTAGTTTCCGAGTCGCTCGAGCTTGATGACTCTTCTCCCTCGTCCGAATCAGATTGGTCCTCTGTTCCAGAAACATCTTCATTAGTGTATCTATTTCTCGGTGCTGATGATTCCTGCTGAAGTCGGCCAAACCCTGCGAAGCTAGGTTCCCCCTTAGGGCGCTCCCTGATAGAGTCAGTACCAGAGAAGAAAGAGATCTTAGCCTTTTCTTCCTTAGTAGGGAAGAAACAGACTAATCTTCCATCATTCGAGAAACGGCCACCACATAAACGCGGCATTGGCAGTAATATCTGCCGATTGGTCGGGGCAAGAGTGGCATCTAGTTCGGTGCTTGCACTAAGCTCTTGGGACATATTCGCAGAGCCGCCAGTAGGAATATCGTTATCTTCGTCCTCACTTGAGCTCTCGTCGGCGAGTCCACCAAGGTCATCATCTAAATCCTTAACATTCTTGAAGAGCGAATCACTACTAGAAAGATCCACCTCTCCAAGAAGGTAGCTAAACGCCACCTCGAGGCAGTTTTGTCGCTTTTTCGAGAACTGGCTTGTTAGTTGATGAATTTCTCGGTCCAGTTTTTTATGCGTTTCATCCGACATCAGAGCTGTCTTTTCGATTATGAATCTTGGGCTTCTTGATTTAGGGTAGTTTCTGGGAATGTCCACTTTAACTTTAATAAAGATAGTATCACCATCTGCACCCCAGGGACCTTTGAGAGAAGCTCTGAGAGTAAGAGACTCCATATCCACGTTATCCCATTTGACGTTTGGCATCTGCTGGCTGACACGGATGATCTCCTCTTGCAGCGTTTCTGGTTCACCCCAATGCTCGTCATGAAAGTTATGTCCAAACATGATAGAGTCTCGGGACTCCTTCCTTGGAGGTGTTCCAATCATCCCAGACTTCTTGCTCATTGTGACGCCTTTCATCCAGCCAAGCTGGTCCAGGTGCCGATTGATTACTCTCCCTGCGACAGATTTTGCTTTCATAGACGGGCCTTTCCAGCTTGGGACCCCGCCGGAGCGAGGATAGTGTGACGACATCCTCTGCATTCCCATAGTGAGAGCACTCCGACGGAATTGACTGCCTCCACTGCCGGGGCGGGGGTCGCTCATGGTAGCTGCTCTTTTGTCTCTATTCGCCTGATCATCAATGGCCCGGTAAGTTTTATATGCAGCCCCTTTTCTTGTGATGTTCATATTTCGGGCCGGGCCACCCTTTACATGGCCGACAACCTCTAGGATGGCTTGGTCAACCCTGTGAAGACGTAATTGATTGTCTTCGCCCCACGATACAAGCTGGAATTCTCGATTGTCTATTCCATCGGAGATTGTCCCACGACCCCTCCACAAGAATTCTTTTACCTTGTGGCTTCCGTGACCAGGGAAAATTTTACGTGGACTAATGGTATCATCCCAGCCTTCACCTTCCGCACGGCGGGCATCATATAAGTAAAGATTCCCAGGATCATTTTGGGGCATAGCTAGTAGACCCCAGCCGAAAGGAGTATGACGCGCGCGCCAAACTGGGAAGTCTGTCCGTATAATTCTTTCCGGTTTCTCAGGCTCATTGTAATCCCAGAATTTGATACTCTTATCTAGTGAGCAAGTGACAATGCTAGTCGCTTTGGTACGATTCCAATCGAGACCGTAGATCTTAGACGTATGCGCACTGATGGACTTAAGAGGTGCCGACGCCTTCCTCTCATCCCAAATATGTAGCCATCTGTCGTGAGACGAAGCTAGCACATTAGGATCTTGCCGATTGTATTTAACCTGAGTGGCCCCAGCAAACCAGTCACTGAAAGTTAAGACAGGCTGCTTAGGCCTCCGTAAATCCCAGCAATGGACGAAACCATCGACAGCACAGGTGGCGAGGATATCAGGATGGTGAGCCGAAAAGTTGACATCCGTAATCGCTCTACTGTGGCCTTGGAGAGAGTGCTCGATAGCCCCTGTTGCGGAGTCTTCTCTCAGATTCAAATTCCAAACCAGACAGCGATGGTTAGCTGTTGAAGCCACCCAATAGTCTCGGGCAGCAAAAGGTGACCACTGCACATCGACTACCAACCATGGGAGCCCATGACTACTTAAACGCCGAGGAGGACTGTACGGGGAATCAAGGTCGATGATGGCTAGACCTTCAGGCCTTTTGATATTGTGAGCATGTATCACAAAGTGAAGCGAGATAGTTGACTTACGATGCGAGAGCAACATCACGGCCAGAAGGCGATATGGTAGCCGATCCAACAAGACCGTCAACATGAATGGTCACGTCGGCATCGAAAGTCTCACTGTCGTAGGCGGACGTGATTGGCTTTCCCTTCTTGGATAGGTCTAGGTGATCAAAATTTGAAGGCATAGCTGCTCAATTTGCAGGAGCCTATGCTCACTGAGTTCTTGACGGATTTTTCATTGCGCCACGGCTCATCTCCTACTCATCCGCACGTCCTCTCAACTAGTAAACCTCGCTTTGATGCTTCATCAGCTCTCCTAGATGGAATCGGCTGTGTTCGTGAGAGGTAATGAAGATTAGACTAATTCACATAAGAGAGAGAAGAATTCATTGAGCCTCATGAAAAAGCCGAAAAAGTTAAGATTATAAGAATTTTATGTGAGAAGGCTTTGGACGGAACAATGTCCTATTAGAAGGCAACCCTGATGGATTACGGCGCGCTGGACGTCGCGATTCGCTATCGATAGAGGAGCCTCATATTTTAGCGTCGAATCTCAATTACATAAGGTAAAGCGCCAGGAACGTTTAAAAATGAGATCATGGGGAGCTAAAGAATTGCTTACCCCGCATCCATTCTGTCAAGTAACCTCTCTCATTGATTTGGCGTAAGGGTACATATATGTTAGATTAGGAGGTACATATACTTAACTATTTGTAGGTACTTAACTATTAGTAGGTAGAAGGGAAAGTCTCTCGAAACAATCAAATGCTGGCCAAGGCCATATATTCTATGTAGCATGCCCTTTTACAATATTAGCATCAGAATACCTATGATCATTATAGTATACCCTGGTAACTTCTATAACACCTCAGGTCCGTACTCAAACATGGTATTCGGTGAAGAAAATACTAGCACCGACGAACACCGACGAACACCGACGAATGAGGGGCATACTGCCTGCCTACATAACGTTACAAAGTACACGCTAGGTGCCAATGCCTGCCCCGTTCTTATCGCAAGGAACATCCCACTCACTTCTTTTGTCCGAGGCGCAACTTTCGCTCCAGTCACGAAAACTAAGATTAGTGAATTTTAGGTACTCTCCTCGACGTAATCGGTTCTTGAAATATTTCCTGTCCTAAGCTAAAGTCGCAGTTCCTCGTCTGACCTCGCCATTTTGTGCCTACTTGGATTCCCTTTTAGCACCAACATCCATCGTTAAATTTGCTTCCCCGCCATTGCGACCACGCAGACGATTACCAAACCTGTTTCACCCCGCTGGCAATTATTGTGACACCCCCGGCGTCCGCGAGCTACCCAGCTCATTGCAACTTCAGCCTTGTCGGAAATAGACCGGAGTTGTCCTCTTTATCCTCTGGCCGAGTTTCTTAATTAGTGTTCACGGCGTTGAATAGAGCTCGTCTTTTCTTTTCCCTCTTTACCACTTCTACAAGTCAAGATGGCGTTGCCAAAGCGTATCGTGAAGGAGACGGAACGTCTGATGACCGAACCGTGAGATTCAAACCCTGTTTCTTGGAGATTATAGATCTGACTAAGTCTTTTCTAGAGTCCCGGGTATTAGTGCCGTTCCCCATGAGGATAACCTCCGATATTTTGACGTTGAGATTCACGGCCCCTCGGGATCGCCGTACGAGGGTGTGTACTTGCCCAAGCCACTATGTTTTGCCTTGGTAATGATATGCCGATTCGTTGCTAATCATTTTTTCTGCTATAGGAGGTGTATTCAAGCTCGAGCTATTCCTAACAGATGACTACCCGATGGTTCCTCCCAAGATCCGCTTCTTGACCAAGATCTACCACCCCAACGTAGATAAGCTTGGCCGTATTTGCTTGGATGTGCTTAAGAGTATGCTTCCTTACCGTTATATCCCATCATTATCAGACCTCTATTGACACTGCTATTCCCAGACAACTGGTCTCCTGCCCTTCAAATTCGAACTATCCTCTTATCTATCCAAGCTCTGCTCGGTGCCCCGAACCCAGATGATCCCTTAGCTGCAGACGTAGCTAAGAGTTGGAAGGAGGACGAGAACAAGGCCATCGCGACAGCCAAGGAGTGGACTAAGACATATGCCACGCCGCAGCCGAAATAGAAGAGTAGGCTGAAGAACAGACTCGGTGCTACATATTTGCCCGAGAAGAAGGATGAAGGAACGGGCCGTACATCACACATTTATCACCGTCTTCCTCACCTGTGGAAGTTCAAACGGGCTTGTTCTGAGTTACTGAGAATATTCAACCCCATGAACAACCGGAAGAATATGTAGAGAGCAAGGGACGGCAGCAACGCCTTTCTATCAAATCTTGGCTCGCCCCTTTTCCTAGAGGTTAAGGATTTTCCCAGTTGGTTTTTATTAGCATAGGATTGCACCGGCGTTACGTGCGTTGACTGACAAGGATGATTGATAGTGGAGGAAGGAGTGTCAACATGCATTTAGCAATACGCGAAATAGAGAAGACATTCCCGTCACCTGAATTCAGACAATTCGATTGTGATAGACGTTTTAATTCTAGCATTTCCACTATTTTAGCCCACTCGAGGCGAATTTCCATTCCTCTCCTAACAATCCTCTAGCCGCTATACACATAGCAAATGCTTGGCGTTGTATTCATATCGTAATATCATAACACCGCTTCCACCTCGTCCTCAAACAAATACAGACCGGGCATCCCAGACACCGAGTCCACGATTTTACGCAGCCTCATATACTCATCATCCCCCATTCCCCTATTCTTATTCCCTTCCTACGTATCCTTGAACACGAAAACCCCCTTCCCAGCACGGTACCCCTGCAGCGTGCCCTGAACAGCCTCCTTCAGCGTATCCAGCTCGGTGTCCCACGTCCACGGGACCTCCACGACAGGCACGTCCCTGAACTTGCCCTGCCGCACCAGCTCCAGGATCTCGGCAACCGTCTGCTCCTTGCTGCGCGGGTCGCGGTCCGCCCACCGGCTCAGCCAGAACCCCCACGAACCGTATGTCCTTGAAGATCAGCAAGCCCGTCGGTAGCGCCACCGGCTGCCTCGCCATACCCCCGTACGTCACCATCGTACCCCCGGTGCCCAGGCTCTTGGCGATCGTCTGCGCGCTCTTCCCGCCCACGCAGTTCAGCCCCAGACGCACGCCCTCGCGGCTCCCGCGCGTCCACTCCGCGAGCCGGTCCTTGAACTCGCGCGCCAGGAACTCGTCCTCGGTCACCACATGGGTAGCTCCGAGCCCCCTCAACTCCTCCCTCAGCCGTTCCGTGTCCTCGGGCGTGTCGCGCGCGCGCACGACATTAATACTACGGTACCCCCACAATCTCCCGAGCTGGATAGCGGCGCGGCCGACGCCGCTGTTGGCGCCGTTCTGCAGGAACCAGTCGCCCTCGCGGAGCGGCGGGTCCGTGACGTAGTCCCTGAGCATGCGGTACGCGGAGCACGGGTTTACGGCGACGGTGCCGACCTGCAGGGGGTTGAGGCCTTGCTTGGCGACTTTGATGACGGCGTCGGCCGGGGCGAGGGCGTGCGTGCGCCACGTGCCGAATTGGGTTTTCTTCGGGATGACCCAGTCGCCCTTGGCGATGTCCGAGGCGGACGAGGAGACGACTTCGAAGACGCCCTCGTTGCCCGGGATGACGGAGGGTTCGGCGGTGCCGAGGAGGTTGCTGAAGGTAGGTTTGGCGCCGTAGGTGCCCTGGATAGTGTTCACGTCGGCGGGGTTGATGGGAGAGGCGAGGGCGCGCAGGAGCACGGATGAGGAGGGGAGGGTTGGGGAGATGGAGTGGGTGTGTAATCTACAAGCAAAGGTATTGTATTAGCTTCGTTTAGACTAGATGAAAGCAATTGTGATTGCGTGGAGAGAAAACTCACTTCAGGACATCTTTCGGTTCTCCATATTCGCTGAAGACCAGTGACTTTGCCTGGGTGTACCCGTACGGGCCCGATTTATATCGAACCTGCATGCACGACGCAGGCGACAATTTCGAGGCACTCGTACAACGAGATGACCGAATTGAGTTTCTAGAGAGTGAACTAGCTATGCCTTGCGCTCTGAGAGGTCGGAGGCTAGCCATATTGTCGCATAGGTATGTATGTGATGTTGAATTGAGGTAGTTGCATGATGGTATTGTGGATATTAAAGATCTGATAACAAAAAGTTCGGAGCTCTGGAAGCTGAACTCGGCAATGACGTTATTACCTTGTCAAAGTATTACCGAAGCGATATATGATTGGTCAAAGCTACAGCTATAAGTTTATCTAATCACCATCCCCCTTTTTCCAACTTTTCGATTTTAGCCTGTCATGCAATTGATAAAAGGGGAGCTATATCTGTATCATTCATGCCGCTCTCACTTGGAAAAGCACCAATAGCAATTAGCAACGCGTCACCAACTCGAAGACAAGACCATAATGGATTTGAGCTCCCTGATTACTTCCCCGTTTGAATTCTTGAGCAGGCTGAGCAAGAGCATTAAGGAAGTACCCGAGAATAGGAAAAATTGATGATGCCCTTCGCGCCAGAGATGCACTATTTCACAGCAAAATATGATGATAATCCTCTCCAACCGCAAGGCAGGGTATGAATTTCTCCCGCTATCGTGACCCATGAGCACATAGCCGTAAATGTTAACCGTGATTGAAAAAAGAATCGCCCCGTGACTTCTTTTGCCTTACGTCCTTCCGCCGACTCTCTCTGCAAACTTTTGGCCCTTCCGCCGTTTTCCCCAAAGCAAATCGCTATCCGGGCCGAGTCAAGTTCGAATTGCTGGGACCGTACCGTTTTCTCCCCCTTAGAAAATAACAGGGTGGAAATTGTACACCCGAAGAAATAAGTGGGGGGTTAAGGGGGCAAACATAGAAGACATACATGAAACCCTTTCCAGATATTCTCACTGTAACACACTTATAGGCATGTGAGGAGATTCAAGAAAAAGGGGAGGAAATAATACTGAATAAAGAAAAAAACGAAGAGAATTGACAAGTATGTCGTTGAATGAGCTCACGCAGGAGCTGGGTATCTAAGATTCCACCCCCAAAGCATTTCTTCGAGGCAATGCCTCCTCCTCTCGTTTCGAAATAATCGTCGTATCGATAGCAGAATATTACTGTGCCGTATGATAATTATGGCAGCTGGTTAAAGTTAATATCCAAGGCCTATGAAAATGCCGAGGCGGGCAACCAAAATGAGGCCGTAGATGGGATATCTTTTTTGTTTTCGTGGGGTGGGATGGCCCGTTTATTTGATTTCTTTGAATAGATCATCGCCTAGATGGGTATCGACTTTGGTTTCAAGAGCGCTCAGTTCTGGAATCATCGGTGGGGGCGGACCACGCGGTGTCTTTGGTTCCTCAAAGAATTGGCTGGCCCTTTTATGGGAGTTATCGTGGGTCCGTAATCGTTTGAACCAACCGCTGGAGCGTTTTGACTTTTTCTCATCCGTAATTGTGCTCGCCGTTCGACTCGGAGGTCTAGATGTAGTTTGGCTAATAACGGACCCTTGTTCATCGTAAGCGTTGTTCAATAACGTTCTACTAAGTAGCCGTCTAAGGCTCCCACGGCTTGACGGCGCGGGTGATGTAGGACCATCTTCTAATGGTCGCTTTACGCCCACATTGGCTGGGACGGCGGGAACGCTGGGTTTGTTAGGGGATGTACCATGACCATTGGCGGTGCCATTTGTTTCCTGCTTCTTCTTCTCAACCTCTTCCGGGACCGGTGTTTTCGGTGGTGACGGAACTTCCTCCTTCGGGGACGGCAGAGGCGGTGGAATGTCGGTTCCGTCAGTTAGAGATCCGAATTTGAATTCCAAGGCCGGAAGCTCGAAACGCTTAGTACTGGATGTTGCCGGTGCGGCAGCACCATTACTTGCTGCCTTGGCGGGCATGATTAAAGTTGAGCGAATGCGCTGACAAAACAGATCAGGTACGGAAATAGAACGCGATTCGTCGTCGGCCAGAAGTAGACTGGATGGTTCGAGTCAGGTAAAAAGATCACTTGAGGAGATGAAACAGTCAAGAAAAGGCCTAGCGCAAGAATTGGTAAGAAAGTCAACAGTACGAACCGTGGACGCTCGGGGCTCGAGTGAAAGTGGTCCCTAAAGATCCGATCGGCTTGGGGTCGGTCGCGTATCTAAAATGGGCAAAGAGGCACAAGTTTACTTGCGTATGACACGATATGAGCGAGAGCACAGTCGAATCATCCCGGCGCAACGCGATTGACAAGACCAGAAACAACCACAATGGTCTAGAGCAATTGGACGAGAGCGGAAAGCTCAAAAGCAAGAGGAGAAACAGAGTCAGTGGCGCGGTGGGCTTCTATTTTCCAAGTGGAGAGAAAGAAGGGGAGAGGAGGCTAGCCCAGGCCCAGGATTGCTAGGATCAAGGGTGTCACGAACGACGGTGGTGGCTGGGATGGCACTCTGTAAAATGAAATGATGTGCTTCTTCTTCTAAAGGCCGTGCACGAGAGAACGTGGGAAATCGGGATGTTCAAGATGAGAATGCGACTTTACGGCGATCAAGCAAGTTTGGGTTCAACTTGATAGTGAAGACAGTTCGAGATTAGATGCAACTCGAAACGTGTGAACTCAGGGGACAAATATCTGTACCCGCAATGGCAGACCAGTCTGTCAAGTTAGTGACGGGATGGGATGGGATGGGATGGTACTAGGTAGGGGTCGGGTCGGAGAGGTCCCTGGATTCTGGTGCAAGTTCGAAATGTGAAGAACTACGAGAAAGATTTACCGACTAAACAGGTGGGGATTCCCCGATAAGGAAAAGTCAAGCTGGCCCGATTAGGAAACTTACACGACTTAGTGTGTTCTTGGGACGAAAAGGACGAGCAGGACGAGGTACCTAACCACACCTGCCACACAATTGGAGTCTTACACCACATGTTACGTGTTTAGGAGAGAATATCAGACCATTAATGAATGTTGATATATAAAGATTGAGTTGTCCATTGGTAGCTAAAGGTCAACTTTTCAATATTCTCAATAGCAACATAGCCCTTACTTAACCAACGATAATACGAATTATTTAATGTATGAATACCCAAAGTGTCGTGACCATTCTCGCCTTACACTTTATTTATGTACCTGCGCCAAATAAAGTTGATATCGACGCTCCATATTGATGTTTAAATCCGAGAAACAAATACGGATATGTACCTCTTCTGCCCCAAGAAATAAAATTGGAGTAAGCTAATCTGCCAATTACCTTACGTCCGTTTTGAAGCCCCATCACCCATTATCAATGCGAGATGCAACGTGTAGTTAGATTGACGAGGCCACATGTCTTTTAAAGGTAGACAGATAATGGAAATCAGAAGAGAGGGAGAGAGAATACCATAACAATCCAAGCTAGAGAATAGAGGGAAAAAACACACATTTATAGCGACGATGGCGGAGTTAATAATGGCTTCTAGAAGCGATATTGACAGGCAACACAAATCCTGTTTAGTTCCGCACGACATCCCGATCTCCGATGCAGTAGTCCATGTAAGGTATGTAGGTCAACCAGTCCGCCAGTATGGTAGTTTCTTATTCCACATGAGATATCCACTACCTAGCCATATTTCGGGAGATGACATCTGCAGCTAAAAAAAAAAAAAAAAAAAAAAAAAAAAAAACTAGGTAGATAGTCAAGGATAGATATATCGAGAACAACTTTCCCATGCGAGCTGCCTTTAGCAAACGGGATTTTTCACGGCTGTGGCTGCAACATCCCGCACATCTGTTTCACATAAAGAAGCCGGCATCTGCAGCTGTTTGTAACCGTGTTCGCACAGGGTATCTTATATGTATTGCGGAAGCTAGCAATATCTTCAACGCCAAGAATCGCCGGTAGCATGAATCTCTACATACCATCTATGTAGAGAAAAACATCTAATGCCAATCCAAAACCTTTAAGTACCAATACATAACTCAAGTAGCAACTCTAAGGTCTAAAAGCCTGGACCCAGTCATGCAGTCGATCAATAACGACAGGCATAATGCCATTGAGACTGTCCTCCATGATCCCGTCCAAATGCCTGATCGCATCTTCCTCGTTCAACTCCAAATGGAACCGTTCCTTCACCTTAAACACCGCCTTATCCGGCTCAATCTTAATGTCCGGGATATTAGCGTGTACCATGAGGCTGAACAGGTTCAGAATTAGGTTCGATGACTTCCGCAGTGCTGCGAATGCGAGGAAGCAATATTGCTTAAACTGGAGATAATGTTCGCTCGGGGGGTTCGAGCCGCCCATAGCGTCGGCCATCTCCTTGCTAAGCTTCACTGCTGGTGCAAAGGGTTTGGGGTCCCGACCCAGGATAAAGCCAAAATCGGCGTGAAAGAAGTGACCATCAGGTGTCAGAAGAAGGTTATCGAGATGCCGATCACCAACACCCAAGATATAAGTAATTACACAGTATCCCGCACATGACTTGACGAAGGTATCGAGTGTTTCCTTTCGTACTCCTAGATAAGCTCGTTCGTCTGGATTATGCTGTTTCAGGTAGGCAAGGGCAGGGTTATTACGATACTTGTAAGATATTGCTGCAAAGGTCTGAGAAGGAATAAATTGAGAAGCACCCGCAGTTGTGCTTGTCGCAAGGATTTTGTATGGCGTCAGTTTGAGGTCCAGGTTCTCCTTTTGGAGGAGTTGATCCATAAGCGTGATGATCTGGATTACAAGTTGATCCTGACGTAGGTCATCGCCAGTCTTGAAAAGAATAGGGTATTTGCTGCCAGATACTGTCTTAAATGTTACCATGATCGGTGATAAAGACGACTTAAAGACCCGCGTTTCTTCAGGAATAACTCCAACAACCATGATAGATGGGTCCAGTGGCATAGGTAACGGCGGGTCAATAGATAACACCTCGTTTTTGGGATCTGCTAAGAAAGATTTAACCTTCTCGGCCTTGCGAGCAACTGACTCGTTAGAAGCTTGTATCTCGGCCGAAATCTTAGACAAGACTGTAACGAGTTCAGCCTGTCTTCTGATAGTGGCTCTCGTTTCACGACCGCCTGGACGCTCCTCCAATGCCTTCATGAAGTCGTACTGGACTTTCGCATACATCGTACGGACCTCCTCGCCTTGGTCGTTGCTCTTGTCATCGTATTCAACTCCGACATACCAGTAGAAGTAGTTCCCAAGGGTGAAGTTTTGAACAGCTCGCGAAATCAAAAAGTTAGCTAGTGACGATGCGCGCACGGTAGCTTGATTGGAATCCGCCGAGATGTGTTCGAACTTCAGGGCTTGGACTAGCTGTAGTAGGTAGAGGAGTAACTCGTGGTCATCGGCTTTCCTTAGTCGATCTACAGCATATGCTCTCACAGCCCGGTTATCAAAGGTAGGACCGAGCAGCTCAAGAGCGTCATCCACATCGATATCAGTCCATTTACCAAGGACCTGGATAGCTTGCTTAGATTCACTCTGGTCCTGCCAGTTGACGGATTTGACGAATTTGGTAAGGGCCCGTTTGTCTTTGGTTAGGTGGTAGCGGAATTTCCAGACAAGATCCTTCTCTTCGGGGGACAAAACGTGGGTCGGCGAATATGACATAATCATATTTAGTTCATCGCGAACCTTTGCATTGGGTCTTAAGTCTTTGTCTAGTATTCCATGGCGATGTTGACTTCTGACCAGTCGTCTGTGCTTGCTTTCAGCTGGATTATCTCTCGCACCGACCTCAGGGTCGTATATTGTAACTAAGCGACCGCCCATGCCGTTGCCTGGGGTATCGGGCCCATTGATACCAGGTCCGTACGACACCTCAGGGGGTGGCTTCAGGATAATATTCGACTGGGAGGCTGAAAGATGCTGGAATGATGAGACGGGTGGTGGCGGGTATTCGTGATCTGCGAATACCACAGGGAAATCAAAACGAGGAAGTTCAATATTCAGCATGAACTTTGAGGGCCCAGGCGTTGGTGCGCTTTCGGCATCTGAATTAGTCTTATTCCGCTCTCCGTCCTGCTCGGCATTCAGCGTTGCCTGTCGTTGAAGTAACTTGACTGAGTTCCTTGCTGCTTTCAAGCCACGTTTCTCAGTCCCTCGGTATACCAACTGATCAAGCCATTCCACCCTAGGGATCTCGTTCATCTCATGCTTCTTGAACAATCTCTCTAGACGTTCGAGCTCTTCAGCTTCCTTGTCAACAATAATATCATCATCCTTCTTAGAGGCATTTCTTCTTTTTGCGATGTTGGATGGCGTCGTTGTATTATCGTTTCCATCCGCTTGTTTGTGCCGATGGACGAAGCATTTCTGTCTACCCTTCTGTAGCTGATTGTCCTGATCGAAAAGGGGGAGGGTTGTCCCACCAAAGGGAATCGCATGGCCTTGGGCTTGCTTCCCGCCTGTTGGTGATAGATCCCAAATTGTTATTGCGAGGTACGAGTTGATCGGGAGGGACTTGTACGGTATTGGCAAAGTGAGCCATTCGTTCCACCTAAGATGATTGTATTAGCTACGCACCGAGTCTCTCCAAAATAGCAGCCTAATAATACCTTCTCTCGTTTCGAAATGCCCTATATGATGTCTGGATCGGGACCGTTAAGGGCTTTGAGCCGGCCCATACTTGGACGGTAACATAGAGGTCGGAATGCGGGCTGAAGATGTCCCAAGTTAGCATAACGGACGCTGCAGGAGCCGTCTATCTACACACACACCTTAAGTTCGAACCAATATGCCTGAGATCGGGTCTTTGTAACAGTGTTGAGTACAGATGGGGTGTCTCGTCGCCCTCTAAATTAATTCTACATATATGTCTGTCAGTCGTGGATACTTAGCGATAACGGCAAGATGATGTATCGCCTTACATGCGTACGCTGACTGGATAATCTAGCGACTCGGAGGTACCAAATGAGAAGGGTTCCATTTTGAGGTCTTTGTCCCATCATACCTCCAGGATATTATGTACGAGAAGTGTTTTATTGTTGAGAGTTGACAGCAGTAACCAATAGATGCATCGTCGTAACGTTCGTACCTATTGCGTTGTTAGTTTTTGTAAGAAAGACGACACGGTACATGTGCCTCTCTTCCGTCTTCCGTCATCAAGCTAAGCTCAGGTGCTTATCTTATCGTGCTAGAGTCCCACTAGCGTATACTGCTAATGTAGTAGCTCGAACAGCCCCAAAGCACCAAGTTTCCCTTGTGATCCACAAACATTTCCAGATCATTGGGAATACATTCATCAATTGCGAATCCATTGTTGACTAACAAGCACAACATCCGTTCCAATTAGTTGCTCATGTTGGAAGTCACATGAGCCTTTTGTTAATAGACTACACGTTGCTTCTTCCACACGGCCCAACATCAACCTCCATCGACACGCTCAAGCCAAGCCACTCTTGTATTCGTACAAGCCACAGGAAAACAAGCCACACTCTTCAATGCTTAGTGGGCTGTAGGCGAGTAAATCAATTTATTGATAGTCGCGTCGAGATTTGAATGGGCGCGACGCCACGCGACTTACGCGTCTCAATATCGCAAAGTCTATGAACTCGACCGAAGTCATGATTTACACCAAAAATCAGCTTCTTTAACAATTATTTGGACATTCCACCACGAAGAGTTTTCACCCAATCCGCTACCTTTAATCGTTCAAAAAACCACTATTCCCTACACTACCTATACCACTTATATACAGGGGTCTTGGCAGCCATGTCGTCAGGAGACCCCACCCCACAGCCAGACTCCCCTGGCTCCTCACCAGATGTTGATAGTCGCCAGAGTTCGTTGGTCATTAGAGATAGAGGCGAAGCTCCCGAGAGCTCATCAAAGAGAAAACGAACCTTGACCAATGGCACAGAACATGCCAGTTCCCGGCGCCGCACACGGGAGCCCGAGGCCGAGATCAGCATTGGGGAAGAGGACTTTGACCCTGATCAGTCCATGGAAGAGAAGCGCAACATTCAAAGAAGCTATCGAGGTATCTATCGAAATCTCCATGAGAATATCGACGAGTTCTCCAAACCAGACTCGAACGGTCTACACGATACAGTACGCCAGGCCAACGAGAATTTTTCTAGTGTGAAGCAAACCACAGAGGCTACCATGGATTCCAAGGTCTTAGTCAGCACAGCTGATGCATCATACCGAAAAACTATCCGCCTGACTTCAGGAAACATCGCACAAGGTATCGATGTTGATGAGTTTGTCTCGAAATGCATCACCTACATGAGATTAGGATCCGGGATTGCAGAAGATGATGCCCCAGAACTGACAGCTACGCAACAGCACAGAAGAAGGCCAGGACGAGGAGCTTTAGGTGACGATGATGATGGTGGTGATGACGACGATGAGATTGGCGATGAAGGTGACATGTTCAACTGGGAGCATCTTGGCCGGTTCGCTTGCCTTCCGAATATCAAACGCCCTGCTACCCCTGGATTCCTCCTTGGTCCTCTTTCTGCCGAGGTGAAGAAACGAAAAATTATAAAGCGTAGCGCCCCTTTCAGACCTGACAATCTACGTGAAACAAGACCCGAAGTTCTCGACGCCGAAGCAGTTCAGAGAACAGAGAAGAATGATTTAACTACAATTTGCTCTAAGATTCTTCAAAGACTAAGCCAGGTGCAGGAGCAAGCCCAAGAGATTGTGGAGAATGCTGTCAATCGTGGAGCAAGCGACGAAGAGGCACAAAGATTGATGGACCAACATGGTCTAAGAGACACAGGTGGCATTGACCTCTTGAAGTTCGTTGTGAACCCACATTCTTTTGGACAGACGGTGGAGAACATATTCTACGTCAGCTTTCTAATCCGAGATGGCCGTATCAAGATCGACTTTGACGAGAATGGGTTCCCAGCATTACGTAAGTCAGACTTGACTATATATTCTTAGACGGCGTGCTAACTTGGTTCAAGATCCTGTCGATCGTGAGGAAGAAACGGGTACCTCCAAGCATCGGGCCCAGAAGCAGCAAGCTGTGTTCTCTATTGACATGGAACTATGGCGTGATATTATCGATGTGTTCAACATCACCGAACCTATTATAGAGCACCGCAAAGAAGAAAGCCACCAAGGACCTGGATCTCGGGGCTGGTATAATTAGGACTGGTGTCACTGTCGGTATCTGTTATGAGTGGATACTTAGGTACCTACCTACTTAGACCCCCTGAATACTAGGTACGGTCTATAGGTGCTAAGGAGAATCCAATGCACGGACGTAACTTAGGTAGTTACATACATGTACACTATGTCTGGGTAGTCGCTTGTTAAATACCCCTATACCTGTAGAATAATTCAATTGCAACCGCAACGCTGACAAGCTTGTACAATAAATTAGCTACAGACACCTACCTAACCCCTATAGCATGTCTAGGTCGTTCCCTTATGTATTTCTGTGACCCAGCCATCAGCTACCAGTGAAGCAACAAAGGCATAGGTACCGAATCTAGGTATATATGTACCATTAATTACAGTACGTTTTTGGATTTTTACCTACATGTATGTAGGTAGTTACGTAGTCCTGTACTCATTATTAGTACACGTCTGTGCACATATACATATTTAGGAATGTACATATATCGATGAGTGTACCCATATTGACAAGTATACGTATATCGACGTGCACATATTCCAACAGGTACCTGCTTCGGCGAGCACAAGTCGCGTAATAGGTGTACGTATATTGTCAGGTACCTGAAATTGCGCAGGAATACGCGTTAGTATTAGGCATATGTACCACTATTACTCGGCGATTATTCCACGATTATTCCACAAAAAGGGGTTGCCTCGCAGCGCGATCAGTAGGGCTATTATTCCACTCGATTATTCGCCCAGCTTAGCTTCCTATAAATACCGGGCGCGCGAGTCTGGACTGGCAACAATTCTTTTCTTTTCTTCTTCACCACACTCTCTTCCGAATTTGATCTGGGTTTCCTCACACTGGAATTTCCACATCGAGATTCAAACCCAACTCCTATCGCACATCTCCCAGCATCTATCTTCTCCCTCCACAGTAAGCTTCCTTCTCTTTCGTCCATCTTCCTCTCTCCCATCTTCCATCATCCTCTCTTCACTTATTCCTTTCCTCTTCATCATCGTCGTCATGTACAACTATCATCCATCATTTGTAACTCTCGACCCCCAACATTCAACCTTCACCTTCGCTTCCATCACTACCTTCGTCGCTATCATTGTCATCATAGTTGTCGTTGTTGTTGTCTTGTTCGGCGACAATCCACCTTCTCCTCCCCTTCTTCATCACCACGGCCTGCAAACCCCTTCTCCTTTCAAGATTGGCCATGCCATCTGGAAGTATCTGTACTCATTCCTTCCGTCACATATCGCGCGAGTTCTCACTTATTTCTTTCTTCTTCGGCGGTCATCTTCTTCCCGCATCCTGAAAAGCTTCCATCTCCCATTGTTATCACCTTTCCTCTTTTTTTCTCCCCTTCGTCAATCGCCGATACCATCCTAACATCACACGCGTCTTACCAGCACTACTATCCCAAATACATCGGCGACCAACTGTAGAGGCATCCCCAACAGCTACCCGGAAACGCGTTGTGTACATACTCACATCGACAGCTGGCGAGTGGAGCTGGTCAGTTCACAACAACAAATTCTTCACCCACGCACACACACTTCTTCGCCGACGCGTCCTTTACCCACGCGTACTTCCTCCCTCACGTAAGTCTCCAAACATTTCTTTCTCTCTTCACCTCCTACCACAGCCTTCTTCTACTGTTACCACTTCATCCTGTCGTCAATTTCATTTACTTTCACTGTCTTCCGTAAGTGTTTCTATCTTCTCCCACTGTTGATATCTTATTTCATTATCACCGTCCCTTCTTATTGTCGCCGTCTTCTTCTATTATTGTCATGTCCTTCTGCCACCACTGTCTTCAATTGTTCCCACCTACCCCTGATGTTGCCGTTTTGTTTTGTTGTTGTCGTCGCGTTGTTTCGCTGTCGTCTTCCTGTTACACTGTTGCCTTCTTCTACCGTCACCATCTTGTTTCACTGTTGTTGTTTTGTTTTATTGTCGCCGTCTTATTCTATCGTCGCCGACTTCTCTCCCTGTCTTCCTATTTTATTATTGCCGTCTTGTTCCACTATCACTGTCCTGTCCTTCCGTTGTTGCCTTGGTCTGTTGTTATGTTATTCTACTGTCGCCGAGTCTCCCCCTGTTCGTCATCGCCGATGCCATCTTTTGTTGTTGTCGACTTCACCCTCTCATGTTATCGCCGATACCATCTTATTTCATCGCCGACCCTGTGCACTCTTGTACACATATCATGTATCTCTTCTCCCTTTTCTATTCCCCCAGTACCTAAGTACCTACCCTGCAACCCCCCTGGCGCGTCGTTTCCACCACCTTCCCACATACACAACATCAACAACATCACTGTCATTGTCGTTCATCATCATTGTCGTTCATCATCGTCGTCGTTCATCATCATCACTTATCAATTCTATTATGTCCTTCAATTGCCACCATCCGACTCGGCGCTCCCCTTGTTGGATGATGATAATCAATGGGCATAATGGAAAAGATAACGGCGATGGATTCGGCGATTGTCTATAGCCCCCTTTTCATTATAGGAGTTCCCTTCAAGTATAGAGCTGCGCTACATATCTGATCTGAACCCTTCGTTGATGCATTGGATATTCTTGCTAACTCTCCAAATGTTTTATAGACGCTCTTCTATAACTACCTCATCTTCCAAGTCATCTCATGCAAGGTTTCGTATAAGGAGTTGAAGAAACCTTGTGTGCGGTTGGAATTTGAAACCACCCAGTCACAGCCCGCCAATCCATCTGGTGGGAAGCCCTCCGAGATCAAGTGCAGGTGCTATGAGACTCATACAAACGTCTCTAGCAGAAGACAACAGATAGTGGTTGTCTATACTGCGACTTGATACAGAGAGAAGGACGCCTCCTCCATAATAGGCCTCTAGTCTTAGGAGTCATGGAAATCGTAAGTACCTACTCACCTTAGTTACCACTTTACCTAATTGTTATACATACTAACTTACCAAGTTCACGAAGAATTTGCCTTCAAACTCTTCAATTCTCTGCACAATGCGACCTAGCCGTCGGCAGACGAAGTGAGTTTTCAGTGTAGTGTCGGGCTGTATCCCACCCCTCACTACGTGAATTCTTATCTAGTTCTTCCTTCGTGAAGTTACGGATAAGCGTCATATTCAGCAGGTTTGGTGACGATGATACCAACAATGACGATTCTGACAACTCTAGCGATGGAGAGGTGATTACCTATAAGGTATAACCTCGAGATCAACGGGATGGTACGGCAGGCCCGCCCTCCTGAAGATGATAGATGGAGGGTACCAGTCAAGTCAACCCAAACCCCAGAGGGGAGGGAAAGGGGAAACCGACTACAGGTCTCTCAAACTATGCCCATGGCATCATGCTTCCTTCTACTCCCTCTTCCGAACAACGATGCTTTCAAGAGTAGATTTTGCCACGCCTCGTCGTGTCTTTATCAAGATTTAGGAGAATCACTCTCCTTTCCAAATTCCTTAACGTACCATCACTTCCCTACTATCAATTCCTTCAACAACCCCAGTCTATAGCTGGTTTCCCTCTCGCTGCGTTTCTCCCCCAATTTCACGAATTCGAAGACAAATCTCTACAGAAACCAGCGGATCATGAAAGCCTCTGCCAACGATAGTCCCACCAACCTCCACAATGTCTTCGAAGAAAGACGAAGATGCTGAGGTCTCCCTTTAGCATCACATTCACCTTAAGGGTTTCCGAAGTCAATCACCCTTTCCCATCGCTCGAAGTGGATTAGATGATCATAGGATTTGATTCATGTCCCGCACAGATTCTTTCACCCCTCCAGCGGTGAGATTCTTCATCGAGCATCGGCAGAAGCCACCGCCGGCAGAGGCCTTCGTGATCCGCTGGTTCCTAATGGAACTGGTGACCAAGCAATCTGAGGGTGGGAGAACATGTTCCCTTTCATGGGGGTTCTGACATCCGCCACTGTTCGCCATCAGGCGATAAAGAGCTGGCGGAAGCTGCTGTTGCTGCAGAACTCGAAGCCTCCACCACGAACGTGGAGTCTACTGGTTCTGAGCTCTGAGCTCGAAACACGAGCGGCCACAGACGCCGTTTCGACGACTCCCGCCTACGTCTCTGACGTTCCTACCTCACCACCCCCTAGCCCTATAGGCCATAAGGCTCACACTCCTGACCCTGCCGTATGAAGGGTTCTGCTTATGTCTTTACTTCCTTACGAAAGAAAAGGGCCGGAATATGTATTATCACGAAAGTCTTATCACCAACTCATTCAATACGTATTCTGGTCCCTTTCTCTCGTAAGGGAGTAAAGGCGTAAGTAGGGCCCTTCATACGGCAGGGTCAGGGGTGTGAGGGAGAGGAGTTCTGATGCTCTATGATGATGGGAATAGGGCAGCCCCATCTTGGGGCGCCTGAATAGAAGGGAAGGCATTACGGGGACAACAAAGGTCGATACGACATCAGCGACGCCAGTATGGCTCTGGAACTTCGAGGCGGTAGTTGGGAGTATGGCCACTGCTGCCACCACTCCCACTCCCACTACCCATGCAGCCGCCGTAGGAGAGAAGGAAGACCAAGAACAACAAGATTGGGAAGATGACAGTAACCTTATGACGTTGATCTATCACGAGGTAATAGTCGCCAGCAATGCGACTATCGGAATTGAGGATTGAGGCGAGAATGCGCCTCTTCATTCGCAGAAGCACGGGAGCAACCCTAGCTCACAAGGCTAGTCAAACGATGCCTGAACAATGAAGGTACTTCACCACAAGTATTCGGATACAACTAAGAGGCCACAACAAGGTCTTCGTGTATGGATCTCTACCAATGCAGTTCCTTGTACTAGGATTGGAGTCAAGGAATAGAAAATTGCCCTTTAGGTACGGCCGCCAAGTATGGCTGGCCTCCTCAGGCAATAATCACTGGGAGCGCCGTCTCCCTGAGTTCAGGGGCGTCCGAAGAAAACGCCCCGATGCGAATGGCAGTCTCGGTATTTTTGGAGCCCTCACATGTGGACGATGATCGGTGAGGAGAAGATACCAAGAGACTGCAGCAGAGCCGGAAGAAGGAATGGCACTAGCTGTGCGTCCTTCACCGACTATGATAATTCTGAGATAGCTCCCGGCCTCCGTTCCTGTTTCGCTGACATGAACCTCGACATCTTCGGAAACATTTGCTCCTTTTAAGGAACAGAGGTTTGCCCCTGGCACCCTCTTTCTCTTCAAGGCCAAGTTCATCAGGTTAGCTTGATGGTACACTTTCCTGGCACGGATAGCTTCTCATGAGCTACTCGTGATAGTCTTGATGGCTGCTCGCCCTCGGGTATCGGTGTTCCTTTCTTGGACTCTTCACCACAACTGGGCCGCGACCGTGACAGCCGTGATGGTCGCGGTGGCTGTGTGCCAATCACGATTTGCCAAAGTTCTCTTGAGGTGCTAATGAGCACCGCAAGTATATGCGCAGCGAAACAGAGCTAGCAAACACCTCTTGCTAGCATCATCCCTCATTCGAACAGCACTACATTCCTATCACTCCCGACCTGCCCCGATATTCTCTTTCACTCGTCTCCTTCCCTGCCAAAACACACACATCGCCTTTCGTTAGTAGCGACTCCTCTCTCATGTCTCCCCCGCCGCACGCCTTCCGTTCTTTTTCCGAATCAGCCACTCAGCGTTCGGAGGTCCGATGGGGAGGATCCCATCTAATACTACTTTAGATTCTACTATGAAGATCTTCCTAGGTAATTAATGGAATTTGTTGATCTTTTATCTAATGTATGGCCCCTTCCAGCACAACGGGCCTTACAACGGGCTGAACACAATTCGTGGACAAGAGGTCTTCGAGTTTTCCAAAAACATTCCTAAAGAAACCTAATTACTCGTCATCAGGGATGGCGAAACATATCAAAGTCGGCCCTCAGCATCCTCGCCGGCGCATATGGCAATGAACAACTCCGATGGTTAGGGTCGACATCGGAGTGCCCAGCGCCGCTGATGCATCAAAATGACTTTTGATTGGAGATTCATCTCCAGCCACGAGGCTTCCTATTGCCCAAAGCAATATCGAGACGCCCCTAGCCTAGGCCCCTTCGATATACAGAAGGGGCTCAGCAGTCCCAACCTACACGCACATCCTATCCGGGAATCCAACGACAAGCCTAGTGGAATTCCTGAGTTGCGCTCCCCCGAACATTTTCCCCGGCCTAACTTCATCGCCACCTCATACTTCTTTGTTTGTTTTCAGCTGCAACGACTGTCAGCATATCGGCCTCGACTATTCTCTCCGCGAGGCAACATCCCCACGGGAGTTGTCAATAACCTCGAGCGCGAGAATCTCAAGTAGTGGCTCCTGGTGGGCTCTCGAGCCTGTCGAGGATAACCGCTACTTGAGATTCTCGCGGTCGGGGTCGTGGGCAACTCCCGTGGGGATGTTCCAAGGAAGAAGACGCCGAGAAGTCTTGAATGGGCATGTTTGACGCCATGGTTGGGTAAGTTGTGTCGAGGGCTAGGATTATCCTGGAGCGCGATAGGCACCCGCCCATTTTGAGTAGCGATATGGAAGCTCTTAGGTATCCCCAAACGAGAATGGTCCGTCGACAATACTGGTCGTTTGGGGGTGCCCGAGGGCCTCCATGTCGCTACTCAAAATGGGCGAGTGCCTATCGCGCTCCAGGATAATCCTAGCCCTCGACACAACTTACCCTCTACTCCCTGAGTGGGAAACCGAGCCCGTCGGAGAGCCGGGCTTGACCGCCGGCTCACCGGTGGGACCCACCTCCGGTACGCAGCTAATCCTATACAATATCCTGCTGCCGAAATTGCTAAGTGTATTTTTACATTAGGCTCTCCATCCGGTGCCCTTCTGAGCACATCAGATACACTTCCGTCGAAACCATCTATCATTTCCCATTAGCACTCGTTACGGGTATACGGCTACGAGCGAACTTCATCTACGGGCACATCTGAATAACCCTTTCCGTTGTCGGTGTGATAAGCCAGCTTACAAGCTCGATTCACCGTCTCCGGGCTTCGACTTGATAGGCTACGACGAAGACATGGCAATCCTCCCGACGATCGCCGGTCTAGGTTTCCTAAAGCAAAGCTTGAGTGATCACTTCTTCCCTGTGATCATTGATTATTCCATCGCTCTCCGCAGTCAAGGCGTTGGGAAATCAACGATCTCGCCACAGTTTGTTGCGCGCCTTTCCTATACATTCTATAGGTATCCCGCAGTGGGCCCTATCTACTTGTTTCTCCCCTTTGCATCACATGCAAAACACAGTTCAGTCTGCACCCGGTACTATCCTACTATTGTAGGTCACCATCAGTCAATTTACGCCACTACTCGACCGTGACTCTCCAACACGACACAGGGCCGATTACAGGATGGCTGATCACCTCAACACGGCAGATTAGGCTAATAACGATAGCCCATTTCCGCTGCGACATCCCAGCTCCAGCAGGCTGTCACTGCTTGTCTCTCAAGTGTTGCGCGAGCTACGTCGGAAACATACTTCCCTTCAAAACGGTGATATGTTCTTGGAAGACGTGATTGATGCGAGTGAAATGATCACTTCCTGATGGTGATCTTGGTCGCCTTGATGAGATGGAGAGTGTTAGATGACAGTGACAAGGGTGATAAACCACGTCTAGATCGAATCTGGAACTTCGGCCATTTTCAGGGAAGAGGAGGGAAGAGGAGTGAAGACCTTCATCTTGATGAGTCTTCGGTGGGGGATACTTGACATTGAGCTGAGATCACGGGCACCGCAACCCGAATGATTCAGTAACCCCCTCTCAATCCTATCTTTCGCAGCCACCTCAACCCCGTACCTACGTTTTTGGCTGGTGCTGCAGCACCTGTGCCCTCCAGAGGATCGCAATCCTCTATCTTGGTGAACTCGGCGTGTCCAACCCGCCTTCGCTGCCCATCAGTGTCGCTTTTAGCTATGGGATTCAAGGACGCTACAGAGGGTAGGAAGCACAGTCTTCTCATCCACACTTTAGGCTGCGGATTTGATAGTGATCCTCGAGATCCCTTCGTCGAGTCTGACGAGGAGTAGAATTATGACGACTCTGATGCTACTTCATACGCCGCTAGTGTGATCTTTCACGACTGTCTCCAGAAGCTACATGTGCAATCGCTGTTCCCATGACCATTGGTGAAGCTCGTTGCAGTGATATTGAGTTCAGAGTGTATTGTTCCCCCTCTCCCAACATATCCCTTAGATCACATTCCTACGGGAGTCAGGAGACGACGGACAATCGCTTCCTAAGGAAGTCCTCAAGATGTCGCACTCCTACCTACATTACCCTCCTCAGCAGCAACCCCTTCCCATCTCTCTTTCCCTTTCGATGCCCCTCGGCGCACGGGTGCAGGTGGCAAGGTGACAGACACTTGGGTGATTAGTACGACTGCGTCTAATTGTTCTTCATCTCTCTGACCACGGCCGGCCGCCCGGGCGCCGGGCTGGCCGCCGTGGTCAGCCAATAGTCCCATCGACTATTCCATCACCGTCACCCAGAGCCTGCTAGGGGGCTGGGTGGGGTTTGTGCCTGGGGGGCCATTATCGAGCCACCCCACGACGGCCTACTCCAGGGTGATGGCTTCAGCCTCCTGGAGAAGCTTTCATGGGAGAGTACCGGGCATCTTAGAGTGTTGCATAAGAGCCCTGGCCCCTGTTGACTTGGCAGCAAGTCAGCAGGGGCCAAGACTCTGGGTTTCGTGTGGTGCTGCCAAGTCAGCAGGGGCCAAGAGCCTCGGGGTCTCGCGTCGTGCCAGATAGAGCCTAGCAATAGAGTTGAATCAAGAAGCTATAGCAGCATCCGGGGAATGGCCTTCTTCCACTCACACAGCTCATGGTACGGCATCATCAGGTCTCAGGATACCCATAATGAAGGTTTTTCGAACGTTGAGGTGGTAAGGGTGGTCAAAGGCGACACAGCCTTCTCGGCATTTGATTTCTAGCTAGGCGTCTCCCCATTGGGGATCTACATTACCTTTTCACCAAGCTCTTGAGCTGCGTCCCAGGCATGACGCTAAAAGGCCCTAAAATCTCTGGCACATCAGGTGCACAAGTCGACACCGCAGCAATCTCATTCACTTTCAGAAAAGCTAGTACACTTCAATTCGTTCCTGGCCCATTTCCGGCGTGGGTGGGGGAGGTTTAAAATAGCAACAGTTATCAGTAATTGATGGCTCCAACGATGTGAACGATGGCCTCAATGGCGACCTTGACAGTGACGTTGATAGGGATTGTGAGAAGGCGGGCATGATTCGGGGAAGTACCTTGACCTAAGGTACACTACCATTGCAAAGCGCAGCCTTACAATCTTCCCCCCCTTCACAGACACGATTGTTATACTGGTTTATGGATGTTGCTTCCTCCGGGGATATGCCTCCCCCTCGCTATGTGGCTGTGCTTGTGACCTCCCTTCGATTGTATAGAGGCCTCTGTGAGCAGCTAATGGAGCCTGAGACCTTGCCCGTCTCATGTCATAGCTTCGTGGGCCAGATCTGTGTCCGCAGGACCAGCTAAGATATCTGTGTCAAAGGTATTGGTCCGCATCGACGATGATGGAGAAATCCATCGGAAGGTTGACCCAAGGAGATAGCACTTCGGTGAGAGGCTGCCTAGAGACATGCAAGAACATTGCTGCCGGCAAGTCGAGATTTCTTAGATCACGATCGGATCCAGTTGAAATCACCCCCCTACTTCTACAGTCACAAAAGTGCTGCTCGTCGACTCTGACAAAAGATCCCACCCTATCTTGTCAAAGCTATCAGCTGCTGGTAGCTCACCAGCCCGAGCGGGACTGGATAAACAGCCCCATCCTGTTGCAAGACACCTAACTCTAACTCATTATGAGAAGGGTTGTCGTCTAGGGCTTGATCGACGGCCATATCGTTGGGCTCTTCACTGGATGCGGCCGTCGATCAAGCCCTGGACGATGAATTGTAATCTGTATGGACCGTTTTCGGGAGCTTACTCCAACCGAGTCTCTACACGCACTCAATATCCAGCAGCCCACTCTACGCTTAGTTACCCACTCACTATGGGGGTGGAACCATCAAATGCCTGCAGGAAAGACCTGGGTGCCGTTGCGATGTTGCTGAGGGCTGTTCCGGGGTTGTCGTCGCGGTCGGGGTCGTGACCGCGGTCGCGACCGTGACGACAACGCCGGGGGAGTCCTTAGCAGCATCGCAACGGCCCCGGTTACTCGATGCCAGTCACTGGGTGTCTAAGAAAGCCTCGGCCTAAAAGTCGATAATTAGCCCGCCAAATATAATCCTCAGTCGTTGCCGCAAGCACTGTGGCTGCGGCGTCCGTGCTCCAAGACAGTGACTATATTGCGGGCTCACGCCTGCTGTTGTTGGTCAGTTGATAGCGCAGACGACTCCGCATCGAGTGGAAATCGACTGTTGTTAGATTATCTTATAAGATGATTATTATCTCGAAGATGGGCGCTGTGATGGCTTTTAGGAAGCCAGCACGGGCTAGTTGTATTATCCTCTCTCATATCCATTTCACCAATCAACACCCACTACCGCTACGCCTTTCGTCTCGCACAACTTTGATTCCTAGTTGCTTCTGGAGCTTAGAGCTCCCCATACCCCTCTAGCATTTGCTAGACTCCTCCCAATTTGCTGGTGCTCTCCCTGTTCTCGTCCACAGCAGCAAAGTTCACAGGCGGGCCCAGGGAGGTTAGAGACCGATGGAGCTAGGCTCCATCTGAACCCAACGACAAGGCCAAGGGCAAGGATGTGACCAAGAAGCCTGCTCACTAGGAATCATATCGTGAGAACAGCGAAGCACCTTCGCGTGCGCACTTTCATCCTCGATAGCTTGGGGAGCATATGGCAGGACTACATACAATTCAATCAAGACCGGGTCTGGTCAGGGGCTGACGATACCATCCGACTTCTATCACTTCTATCACTTTCCGTGTTAGGTGCTCTCGTGGATGCAAGTCGTGATCTGTCCTCTACTTAGGGTGACTTCAAGTGTCCTACCATCTTGACAAGCAATTGGACGCGCCAATTATCACCGTCATGCCGACTAAGCTCCCTCGCGGCATGTACGGACCAAACCATCAGCAGCAGTGGCCACGGACGATGAAGCTGAGCCGAAGAGCGTTACGCCGACATGATCATTGCAGTACGAAAGTCCCCCGCCGCTCAGATCGTACTGTACCAGTCACCACCCCCCATTGCCCTCCCCAAATCAGAATGCAACATTGTATTGCGCTCTTCACAGACCCCCCAACAGCCAGGTGACAGACAACGCCGCCGCTGACTAAAGCAACTAAGATGGAAGCCAGCGAGGAGGTGGCGAATGGGAATGACGGGAATACGACGACATCGTAGCCCGGAAGAGACAACTTAGACGTCAACAAATAACGTTACAAACCAAGAACAATGGACCAAAAACCCATCATTGCGGTGCTCGTTCAGGTTGGATACGGTAGCTCCAGCGTACGTGTCAGATATAAGTGACAATAAAGTACGTACTTTATTGTCACTTATATCTGACACGTACGCTGGAGCTACCGTATCCAACCTGAACGAGCACCGCAAATATAATCACTGTGGCACCGTCTGTCGGTTCCAGAGAATTTCGAGTGTTGAAGATAGCCACGAAGACGTTCTGGACCTGAATACCACCACGCCCGTCGAGATGACAATCGAGATCGGGGCTCTGAAGCGATTCAATGGGAATGATCACAGCTCATTGGTTTACCTCGCCCTCCACCACATTCCCTTTCGCTGACAGATTCTCTTCCGCCGCTTTAGGTGAGAGGGTTTCTCTCTAACACAGAGAGAAACCCTCTCCCATTCAATCTTCCTTCCTCTTCCCTGTCTTCATCCACATCTTCTCCCCATCAACATTCCAGACCTGAGCTTAGTTTCTAGGCAGACTCCCAAGACCAATGGTGTAGGGAGTGGGCCTAAGGGCGAGCGAACATTAATCAAGGGTGCGAAGAGGTCAATTGACCTATATAAGACCTACGCACCGCTCAAGCACTATTCATACGCCTACACGATTCTAATGCCACTACTAGCTCACCGCCCTCGTCACCGGTTATTTCCTGGAAGAGTTTGGGGATATTGATCCCCTCGATTGGCATTCAGATGAGCAATGTGAGGTGGTCGTGTTTCGGCTGCAGAGGCTGCAATTAAAGCAGCGTTGCAGGTAGATCCGAGAAACTTGGATTCGAAGGAGGCATTTGGCTATACCCCTCTAGCCCTCCGCCTCGGGGCTACCTGCAAGGCTGCTTTGATTGCAGCCTCTGCAGCCGGAACGTGACCACGGCGGCTCTCGCAAGAGCTTTGAAGAAAGGGCAGCTTAGACCGTTCAAAGAATTACAGGTAACTACTGCTCCGCCATACCTGTCACCGCATGCAGATGATGTATAATTTTGTTATCGTTTCCGGTTCCTGGAACGCAGACAAAGAGGAATCGGCCACGATCGGGCTTGTCACCACCACCCCGCGAACACAACACGATCCGGTCGCTAAGCAGAATATTCTTACGTCTACACCGGCAGTTTGACAACTAACACTCTATAAGTTACAAAAAAAGTTTTTTTTTTTTAAAAAAAAAAAAAAAAAAAAAAAAAAAAAAGAGAGAGAGAGAGAATCCAAGGACTGAAACCAAGAGGTTCACAAGCACTTGACGAGGAACGTACCATCACCACCACAGTGCTACTCGTCTCTTTTGATACGACGAAAGAACAATGGGTAGAGAACCTGAGGTCAATGCTACATACCTACCTTCCAACCGCCGATGACTCAAACGGAAGAGCTACTATGTGAAGAATTTCTTCTACCAACGCTAAAAAGAAAGCGCAACTAATAAACTCATCGAGTCTAAAGATGATACTTACCAACGATGTTGACGAAAATGACTTCACTTCATTCTATCTGATGAAGCAGACTTCCTAGATTGCAACCTAGGAAAACACTAGAATTGCATCACCCAAGAAGAGCTTAAACACAAGCATCAAACAAGCCAGACAATATTCAAGGAACTATCTCCCTGCCGATCATTATTATACATACTGGTGATACGGAGAGAAACTTGGAGCTCTGACAGTATCATCCACCTAACGTTGGTGGTGTAGGTTCGGATGAGACAGACTACCCAGCGGTAAATTTCAAGTAGCTTGATGAGCCGCTGCGGTGAGATGGGCTGTTATTGATAAGGCAGTGCTCGGATCTAAGGGTGCTGGCCGCACACTCGTCTAGCGCAACCACATCCATACGCCATCTCAGCACAATTAGTCAACAGCCCGGTGACAGGTCTCCAGCAGTACCACTATGGCGCAATCCACCCTTACCTGCCGACCCCTTATTATCGTAACTACCGTAAGGCGGTTAAGATATGGCAACCATCCGAGCTGGGCTTGTACCCAGAAGCAATGCTACCCCTCTTCGGCGACCTCATAAACATGAACTCGTTATACCGTAGCCACCCATGGTTATTACTTACTAACAGCTCTTACAATACCGCGGAACTCAGGGGAAACCGGAGCAAACGCTCCTTTCCATGGCTGGCGTGCAATACACGCCTTATAAACGGCGAAGACGGCAACGGTGAAGATTAAGAACCCGTTTCGGGTATCTACTAGCGAATTCAAAGCTCTTCCGTACACGACATTCGTTCTCACGGATGTGTTCCCCGTTGCGTACACTTGCGCAACCCCATCCGTAAGGAGGGTGGGGAAAAAGAAAAAAAGAGGAAAAAATAAAAAAAAAATAAAAAAGATTAAAAAAATAAAAAAGATTAAAAAAAGAAAAAAGAAAAAGGAAAGAAAAAAAAACAGATGAACGAAAGGAATCGGTGACGGCAGAGAACACTGGACGGCCCCGAAGCGACTCCCTATTCGAAGTGCCACAAGAAGCCGCAGTGCTTCAACTGGTAGCAGCAGCAGGGGCAGTCTGGAAATTCGAAAACGCCATGGCTGCAATCACGACATCTGTTTGATGCTTAAGGGTGTCTGGGACCAGGGCTTCCGCTCTTGTAGCGGGTGAGATCCCTGATGGGAAATGAGCGGAGCGGTTATCACTGGAGGCCCCAACGGCTTGCAGTATAGTGAAAAGATCAAACTTCTTCTTGAGGAGGCCCCACGTTTTATGGACCACGATGAAGAATTTGAGGAGAGTTTCCTAAAATGTCTTCCATCACAAACCTTGACTTCCTGGCATGACTACTTTAAGTTGAGCCTTGACGACGTCAAGAAAATGGCCGATGAGGAAGCAGAGGAGAGCCTGGTGTGCCTGCCTTATCAACTTCAGAAGGTGGCACCAACTGTAGACGCAGCCGTTCAGAGACGCCAGAAGATGAGTGCCCAGCCAAGAACCACTACATACCAAGGCCTATTAACTTGCCTGATAAAGTCACCCGCTCAGAAGCAGAAGACAATAGATGAGCGGCTGATCAAAACATCTCTTGAGACCATTTGTGACATCATCGAGCACACCAAAGAAATGTGTGCTAAGCTGAGGTCTCTCAACTTGGCATACATTTCCTTGGTGTGCTCGGTGGTGTCATAAATGGTCTTAAGAGATACAACTCGCCTTGAAGGGGTTGACCACCCCAGAGCACGAGACGACCTGAAGGCCGCGGAATACAAGACCTAAGTCATAACCTAGTCGACGACGAACAATGCACGTGACACAGTCGCGAATCTACCAAAGCCATCCGCTCTTCCCTGACCCTCTTCTGACCATCTCTTTCTCGTGTGACGCCGCGAGCATCAATTCCGACAAGGTCAACGAGACAGACTCTGATGACGAACTGCTCACAATCTTCCGGTTTCCTCCAGCCGAAGTCAATGACTCTGGAAGACAAAATGCTTGCTGTCAATTCAGTGCGAGACGCATGATGATGTACGGGCGGAAAATCTGGACACTGAGCAGGTACATCATGTGGTTGTTGGCTTGTGAAGTAGTACGCTCTTGGAGTGGCAACATGTTGTTCTGCGGTCGGCTTCCTAACTCGATTTCTCGAATCCTCACTCGCTGGAGACGGTGCCTTGCAAATAGGCAAATCCCAAGGCGCTCGTAGCAAGCTTGGAGAAACAGCCTTCTAAGAAACGGTAGCAGTGCAACAGGCATCTCCAATTCGTTGCTCCAGATGCATTTCCGAGGCTAATGGAGCCGGCGCATACAGCAGCTATAAGTCGACGTAGTGAGCAGATTCGGACACCACCGCGAACTGGTGAATACGAGGCAGCTATCATTAGATCTGTGCCTATTCGTGAGCTCCCAGTAAACCCGAGAAGCCACACTGCCAAGTCATCCATTTGAGACCAGATTAAGAAAATGAAACATCGACTACAGTGACGATAATAATGGCTGGTCGTAAGAACGAAGAACCTACTACAGCAGCTCAAGGGTTTTACAAAGCTTGCCGACTCTACGACACCAGTCTGGCCCCAGTTAGCTGAAGGGAACACTATTGAGGGGCAACGGGTCAAACCGAAGACCAGATATAACACACCCTGTTATACCCTCTATCTATCTCCTCACATACAATACACTCCCGGCAGCCCTCTATTCACATACTAACATCTAGTCTGCTCACTCTCTCACGCTCTACCGCACAGGCACTGTTTTGCAGTACTGGAACGACTGGACGATAGCTACCTAGGTAGTCGAAATGCCACGCTGTTCATTTGCATCCTATCCATCTAGCTAGGTATTCACATGAAGATCGCCATGGAGCATCGGGTAGTCTAGGTAAATCGAGAGCACCAAAGAATACAAAAATGCAAGTTGTCATCGAATATAGTCTATTTTCTAGGCTAAGTACCTAGTGAGAGTATCATGCATATCTCGGTAGAGCGTGAGAGAGTGAGCGGACTGGGTGTCAGGAGGTGAATAGAGGCTGACGAACAGTAACCGCATCATACACAACGGCCAAGCAAATACGGCGCCGTGATGGCACCGAAGTGCAATCTCGGGTGTCTCCCTCGGCATCCCAACCGCAGCCACCGACTATCAACAGCACTAATGACTTTTTGAAGTGCAGCACCATCTGCGGCATCATCCGCTGTAGATGGTGTCAGGGGAATCCTCCCCACCACTTCCGGCCAACAAAAAGGCCCCCGAACTTTCTACTACTCGGTGAAGTAGAGCAAGAGGTAATGAAATATTTACCCAGCAGAATTCCTGGCTCGAATATAAACGTGGCGTATCAAAAGCCGCATGGTCTACACGCATGCATTGCTAATGATCGGGAAACTCGCCAGAAGCTCTTCGGCGAAGTATTCATCAACCCGATCCGGGGGCAAGCTAGCGCTCTCTACCCAGTAGGGAAGGTTGTGTACGAGGTTGGGAAACGGAACAGAGTCTGTATACTAGTGCTATAACAAACTAATACGATACAAAACACCTAAAACCTCTTATCGGGAGCATGGGAACGAGTGACATTGACTTCTATACTACACATTTCATCGTAGAGACAACTATGACAAACACTCCAATCGTAACCTTTTGGTAGAAGCGGTATGGCGAAACAAGTAGAGCCTAACTCATCGGGTCGTAGATCTCGATGTAACCTCGCGGCGCATGACGACATGACAAGGCCAAACAGCAAGCACAATACTAAGAAAATAGAGGCCCCCCCGCACAACAATACTTCTTTGAGCTCTACTAAGCTGGCGAGGCGGGTTGGAGCTACTCCTACCACCGCCGAATTTCGAGGATATTCGGTAGTCTAGAAAATATCCGCCGAATTAACTGAAATCTCACATAAGCCGGTTCCTTGACAATAGATCTCCTATGGATTTTGTCTGGATCTATACCGTGCTTGTGCAAGAAGCAACTGTCATGGCTACAACGCAGCCCCGAATATAGTGCTGATGTGAGATGGGACCCCTGAATACGGGGCTCCGAAAATCATACCCACTACCGAACCGTTAGGTTATAACCAAATTCTTGGCTTGAATTACATTGGTGTTGTCACATTAACGATATATAACGCTTAGCCAGCTCAAAATCCAAGCCACCTGGCGGGCAGGTAATGATATAAGGGGTCGAGAGGAGGCTTGCCGAAGCTGACAAATGCATGAATATGGAGCTAGGTCTCGGGGTAACTAATAGAAGTATCATTATTCCTATCTCTGCATCCGCCAGATGCTCATATTTATCCTTTAAAGGGTGCCCAGGACAAGCAGTGCCATCTAAGAATGGGCATTAAGCCCTGCGCCTCTCCATACCTACAAAGTCTTAGTAGACATTATCAACCCACCTAGGAACTACATACAGCCAGCTATAAATTCTAACCCAAGGCAGCTAGACTTTGGACCAGCATATTTCTATACACAGAACACTTAGAACCCTCCTAAAGTCGACATGGCTATAGAGACATACACCACAACCCCCGACGGGGTCCGTCTCCGCTACTGGCAAGAAGGTCCTACCAACGCGCCCAACCTAGTCTTCCTCGCAGGCTGGGTGCAAACAGCAGCACAATTCAAGAAACAAGTCTCATACTTCAAGACAAACTATCGCGTCACAACCTACGACCACCGCGGGCACGGCGACTCAGATAAGCCGGCCTTCGGCTACCGCGTGTACCGGCTGGCCGCAGACCTCGAGTCGCTCCTCACGCAACTGGATCTGCGCGACGTGACTCTGGTCGGGCACTCGATGGGTGCATCGATCCTCTGGGCGCATTGGGACATTTTCACACATAACCGCATCGCGAAGCTCGTCTTCGTGGACGAGGCGCGCACGCTAACCACCAACCCGGCGTGGACAGATCATGAGAAGGCGTCTGCGGGTGCCGTCTTCACGCCCGACGGCGTCTACGACATCGCGAATGCGCTGCGCGGGCCGCAATGGAAGGACGCGTGGACTGCGATGGCGAGGCAGTTCTACACGCCGGAGATCGATGAGGGGGAGTTCGAGTGGGCGCTGCGGAACTCGATGAAGACGCCGCCGGAGGTTGCGGCGGCGCTGATGCAGGACCATCCTCATATAGACTGGGGAGATGTTTTCCCGCGCATTACGGTGCCGGTGCTAGTGGTTGGGGCCAAGGCTAGTCCCGCGCCTGTTGAAGCGATGAAGTGGATTGTGAAGCAGGTGCCAAAAGGCCGGTTGGTGATTTTTGAGAAGGAGGAGGGTGGAAGTCATTTTATGTTCTTCGAGAACCCTGAGAAGTTCAATAGGATACTTGAGGAATTCTTGGCTGAATGATGGAGAGGCAATGTAGGTACAAATGCTACAGGCCAGGGTTAGAACTACATGGTATAAACTATAATTCTATAGGTATGTATCAATGTATGACCAAGATAATTAAGAGGACACGTGGGTCTGAATATTATCAAGGTTCTAGAATAGCTTCATAATGAAATCAGTACATAGCGAGGCGTGAGATAACGGGGAAAGAAACGCTATACTTTTTGGATTGAAAAGGGGTTGCTGTATGTACGGCTCTCTATATGAGAACAAAGGTTTTATGGAGAAAACTTTGACGATGATAAAGTTTTATTAATTTTTCATAATATACAAAGGTAAATTACGAAATAACTTAAGCTTCCTTCATTTAATCATCTCTAAAAGTGTATTGACTCATTTAGCGTCATCCATGGGTGTCTAATATCGATCAAATAGAGTCTGGAGTCGTTATACTCGGAGACTGAGCCATGCTTTCCAACAAGAGCTGGCTCTTGAAGAGGCTTCAACTCAAAAATCTAGCTAATAATCTTCTCTTCCCACGTGAAGGAAAGGTTTTCGAAGTGTTCATGACGCTGAAGTTTAATACCTTGCCCTGCGTTGGCTAAGTATATAAAGACGGGACTTCTCCCTTCCAATTCTGGATTCTAATATTCTCGAGTTCAATCCTCTGTAACCAGAAAAAACAGTAGCATGCCTATCTTCGCTTTTGTATATCACATCAAAGATAAAACCCGAGGCCAAAATGGTACTCGGAATCCACTCGATACACCCACAACGGGGCTATCAGCACACTCACACAGTGATCCTCCTCCATGGAGAAAGACATAAAGACGGCAGAGACTGTGCCAACGAATTTCTTGCGACCGAGGCTTCTAGGCCTACAAGCCAGCCTAGGACGATTAGAGAGCTCTTCCCGACGGTCCGATGGGTTTTCCCTCATGCGCCGTGGTTGCACACGCGTAATGGTAGCTCGGCGCCAACGACCATGTGGCTCGATGCAAGTGCGACTAAAGACTCTTTTTCGGGAGCCGTGACGCAAGCATTTGATTTGACTCAGAATATTATCGATCTCAGAGCCATAATCGAACATGAACAGAGCATTATTCACCACAACCACATCTTCCTAGGAGGGTTCGGCCAAGGCTTCGCAACTGCTTATGCAGCGTACTTCCTCGACTACCAGCGCTTTGCTGGCATGATCGGACTGGGCGTCTGGGTACCTTTCCACGCCATAACAATGACGACATGGCAGAAGACGGAGCTAGCTGTTATGCTGTGGCAACAGGAACAACTGGTGCCCGTGTTCCTATCGCACTGCCTTGATGACAATATGATTCCGGTGGAAGAAGGGCGAGTGGTAGTCAACACCCTTAGACATCTAACAAAGGCCAAGGTGGAATACCACGAATATGAGGGTGGAGGAGCTTGGATCAATACGCCGCAGGGAGTCGATGACTTTGTCGCGTTTTTGACTCGGCATTTACACTCTCTGCCCTCATGTCCATGTTTGACTTCATCCTTTTATCAATCAAGAATCTAAAGATTCACAGTCTGCTTATTTGGGAGATCGGAACAGAACAAGCTGGGGGTACTTCAGGTCTGGTTTTTTTTTTCTTTGGCGTTTGGCCGTAGCGCTTCAGATCTTTATATACCCTTAGCATAGTGTCATTCAAGAGAAAAGTTATACCTATGACATACCTACCCAAACCAACCAATATCTAAGACGTGATATATAAAGTTGAAGTTAGAAGTTGATGTACCTACCTCATAGAGCTCTCAGATAATACCTACATACATACATGTAAGTACATGTATGTCTTACCTAACCCTGCCAGGGGTTACATCTATACACCAATAAGATCCCAATCGGGAAGCGGGACCTTCAACTGTCCGATCTCCTGGTAAAACTGGGGCTAGAACAGGACTGGGGTACTTCCTTGGGTTCGTCTGGGGTACGAAAGGCCCCGAGCTACCAATGAGAACGAAGTCCAAGACGTAATACCGTTAGGCATCTACATAATCAACGATCATGACGCGAAGACAAGGAGAAATCACCTTACGCCGGACCTGTCGTGCGAGGTAGGCAGCCAATACCGTTAGGGCGCCACCGGACGATTGAAAAAGACTCGAGGGGGTTTCATTTCGTATTACAGCAGGTAAGGAGGTCAAGTATCTTCTTGCATAGATCTTCTACAATTCGGATTGCGTGTAAACTCAGGTGGCATTCATTTTAAACCCCTCAGTGAAATCGAGTATCAGTTACTTCTTCCGGGCTTGACGTCAGCAGCCATATCCCTTGAGCTGAGAGACATTGTCTCACAAGCCTTGCCAAGGCCGTTGTACCTCATCTATAACTGTCCCACCTCCGTAGATTCCGAGCCTCTCAATCGATTCCTAACTGGTTTCGAGAACGAGAGCATCCCATAGTTGCCTACCTAGGTATTCAACATGAAATATTTTACTGCCCTCTTGCCATTCGTGGCTACAGCCACAGCCTTCATTATACCCGACGAGACAACTGCTCAGCAGCTCGTCCTCGAAGCCGAGCAACAGGCGGAGAAGACGGTATCTTCATGGCCGGAACACGTCTTTTCCAGCACCGAGAACCTCCTCTCAACTACCGAAAACGTCCTTGACGATGACTTCCTCAAAAGACAGTTTGGCAAGCTTCGGGATGCCGTAGAAAGGGAAGTCGACGTCGACGTCGAACCCAAGATCACAGATTTTCTGTCCCCGTCCAACTACGTCGAGAATGAACACCACGTCCAGACCACGAACCTAACCGTGTATCAAACGATCAAGTCCTCGAACTACACAGCCGAGTTCGCGAAACTGATTGATGACTTCCCGGATGTAGTCGACAAGCTCAACAGCACATCGTCCAACGTAACAGTATTCGTGCCTTTAAACCGTGCCTTCGAGAAGATCCCCCACCATGGCAAGGACCACAAGCCGCCTAAGGAGTTCATCGAGAAGATTCTCAAGTACCACATTCTACCCGGCTACTATCCCGCCGGCCATGTCGTCGCTCACCACACACTACCGACGACCTTTGAGGAAGAGGAGCTTGGCAACCGGCCGCAGAGGCTGCGCGTTGGTGCTACCTTGTTCGGCGTGAAGTTGAACTTCTACAGCAAGGTCGTTTATGCCAACCTAGTACGTTTCCCTTTCTTCTTTCCCCCCGAGCCATACCACCTAGATACCTCCTTAACATCACACACCAAAACTAACCAACCCGTTCCTTAGATAACTAAGAACGGCGCCGTCCACGGCGTCGACAGCATCCTCGTGCCGCCGCCACGCGTCGGGAGACTAATCTCGCTCTTCCCGAGCAAATTCTCAACCCTCGAGCTCGCAGCCGAGAAAAGCGGGTTCAAGCACCACGACGACGACGACGACGAGAAGAAGAAGAAGCTGACGGGACTCACGGTGTTCGCGCCGACGAACGAGGCCTTCAAGAAGCTGGGGCCGCGCGCCAACGCCTTCCTCTTCAACACGGAGAAGGGGCTGCGCTACCTCAAGGCGCTGCTCGCGTACCACGTCGTGGCCAACGAGACGCTGTACTCGGACGCGTATTACGGGAAGAAGAAGGATCAGGAGGCTTCACTTTCTAGCTTTCAGACCGATGATAGCAATGAGGAGGAGGCGAAAGCTGGGGTGGAGTGCTTCAGGGGCCCTAGGCACTACCATCTTGATCTACCGACGCTGCTCGGCGATAAGCATATCGCTGTCGATATCACGCGCCTGTTCGGGTTTATCAAGATCAAGGTTAATGGCCATGTGGATGTGGCCATCCAGGATGGACTGGCTAAGGATGGTGTTATTCAAGTCGTCGACTCTATCCTGATCCCGCCTCACCACCATAAGGGGTTCTGGGACGATGAGGTTGATGGCGAGATCCCTGTTGAGGAGCTTGTTGAGCGATTGAAGCCTTTTGTTGAGGAAGAACAGGAGACGGAAGCTGAGTTTGGTGAGTTGTAAGCGTGATTAGGGGTAATTATGGGGCCAAGGTTGGGAAAACCTTGTGATGAATATATGAGGATCTGGATATTTGGACTGGGAAGTATGATGGTTAAGGGGCACGAGGGAGGTGAGTCAGGAAAAAGGACACACATTTACGCTAGTCGTTGAGAAACGCCGCTCTACTCTACACTATTAAGAAGCCGGGGAACTAGGTTCGCAAGTGTAGTTAACACTCACGTACCCCTGTATTATGCTTTATAATAGCGCCATTCATTAGATTTGAATCTTCTATTTGAGGTTGGTTTGGTTTGGTTTTGCCGCCTAGTTGAATGTTGGAAAGTTTTCTCATTAACTAAAGCCATTGTCAAAGAGCAGCAATCATAAGATTTTCGACTAAGTTCGCGTGGGTATCTTAAGGGTTATCCTGTGGTAGAGGCAGAAACAAGTAGATCATCTAGGCTCCCATATACCAACGCTAAAGCATTCTAGGACTATATAATATCTATCGTCCTAACTTCTGCCTTGTCTAGGGCCGCAACAGCTAAATCACTCGCCTCCGGCTCGATTGCATCAAGCTGAGGATTACGGGGATCGAGCTGGAGCATACCGATTCTTTCAAACACCTTCCCGCCGTCAATTGGGCAGGCTCTTAGGATCAATAAAACATCTACTTTATGCTTGACTTGTTGGATCATCCTCAAGCAATACACCTCGGTCCCGGGAAGGACTTGATACGGCCCAGCCTGGCTTAAGTCATAGTCGAGCCACATTCGAGGGGTCGCGGCCTTGTCAATACACAGGCGGTACTTCGGGAGCTGTTCGTCATCAAGGTCGGTTTCGAGAAGGAGGGTCGTTGGTAAAAGCTGACTAGTCACGCGAAGAAATCCAGACTTAACCTGTCCGAAGTCATCTAAGCCAGCAGGGGCGCACTCGCAATGGTTGATGGATGCGAATTCGATGCGCTCAACTTGTTCTTCGGCGTAGACTTCATCATCGTAATAAACCAAGCCATCCTCGTAATTAACATGTGTGCCAACGCTGGCCCATGACCAAGTAGGGGCCCTCCATCTCGACAGTCGGGACTTCTTGCTGCTGAAGGTTGTCCACAATAGGTCGTCGATAAGGGAATCTTTGAATAATCCGGCTAGATATGGTGATTTCCTTTTCTCTCCAAATGTCCTTGCCACGCCACCTAGAGCTGGGAGATAGTCACTGGCGACGGTAAGGGAAAGCCCCGTGTACATCATGACCAGAGACCTCCACACTCGTGCAATATAATAACTCATATTTTGGACCCACGCCTTATTGCTCCATTCTCCACTGGTAGTCCGCTCTAGAGATCCCAAGGCTGAAGATATCATCTTCCTCGGATTTGGTAATGGTATCGTCTCCATGTAGCCTAGGTAGCCGATACTCCCGCATTCACAGTATACTTCGGTAGAGCACTCCCAAAACAGCTCGTAATAGCCAAAGTGTAGGACACGCCGGGAAAGCATTCGCTCCTGGTAGACCCATGCACGGCTCATGAGGGGAAAATGGAGTGTTCCGCCGTCCATTGATAGATCATGGTCGATTCTCTCTCGGAAGACGAGATAATAATCCTCCCCCTCCGGAGTGACTCCAGAGACCTCAAAGTCGGGAGTTTTACTGAATAAGCCGCCGTTTCCATCGCTCGACTGTGTAGCTGCAATTGTTAAATAGGCATTGCGATAGATCGACGCCATTCGGGCAGATTCGCGTTCCCAGTCTTCCAGGTCGTCTTGAATAATACACAGAGAGTCGATCCAAATGTAATCAACCTCGAAGCGCCTTGTCATATGTATAGCCTCTGCAAAGGTCCTAGACAGGTCTTCCATGTGGATTTCCTGCATTCGCTCGGCAAGTGTCGATCGTGTTGTTGTGATGATCTGTTGTTTCCCCCAACAATGGCTGAGGCACAAATACCTCTGTGTTCGACCGTTTCCTTCGATCAACTTAATCCTGCCATCATGTCGGCCAACGTCCACTACTCTAGTCGGCAACGTTGCAGCCTGCGGCAAAGCCTCCCAGGGAGAAGCACAGAAGTGTTCATAAAGTTCAGGATCCTCCCCCTCGGGTACTTCTGTGCCATGAAACTCATCCTCGCAATCTTTGAGCCACTTGCAAGCCTTCGCAAAGGCTTCCTCAGAGCTAGTTTCTGACGATGTCCTCGATGCAGTGGGAACATCATCCCAAGCGTCCGGACAGGGACAAGAATCATCTATATTTCTTCAGTGGAGTCGTTCACGGTTTCTACAAGGAGCCATACCCTCTAATGTGAAGAATTCAATCTCAAACCGTCTCCCATCGTGAAACTCACAGGTAATGATTTTATCGCATTCCGCAATATGTCCTTTCCAAGAAACATATAGGAAGTGAAAACTCACCCGCACAACCTGGTCGGGCTCATGCTGGCGTTGTCGTAGACATCCTGTAACGCCCTTATGTAGAATATCACAGCAGTAGCATATCTTAGCTGACAGTATAAATTTGGGCCATGGTATGTCTTTGTGCTTGAAGTTACGCCTTGGGAGCCTCGAAAGGAGCCTGGCCTCATTCCCCGTCAGGAGAGGGCCCACGCCCTTAAGGGAATTGCATAACGGACACAACATCGTTAAACCTTAGCCATGCTTTCGAATCGCAGCTGAATAGCATGTTAGCCAATAGAACTCTATAATATAACGAGGGGTACGTATCACTTACTACTCCAACGAACATATGACTAATCATGCTGTATGACGTGAGACGGCCTTTTCTTTTCTTTTCTCCTTTTTTTTTTAAAAAAAAAAAGGCAAAATATCCACACACCTTCAAATAGGCACGAGCAAGAAGAGAGCATTGAATTCAAAAGTTCGACCTCTCTCTTCATCATATGTCCCTAGGCACCGATATTCGTGCGTGATCTGTACTCATCATAACCCCCGAGGAGGCGGTCCCCCAAAACCAGCAGCGACTCTCACCGGTCCCTGAGTCCGTATCTCCTGCAAGCCTCCTCGGAACGCATCAACTAGCCTAACACCGCCGCGTACATCCACCGCGCCCCACCGCTGCTCCCTACTCTTTCTCGTCCACGTCCTATGTTGCCCCGATTTCCCCTTACTTTCGACTATGCCTTGCCCAGTCCCATTGCCATCCCATTCCCACACGCCCGACACATCCAGCAGAATCTCCACCACCCAACAATACCTAACCTCGTTCACACCCACCGCAGCCGCAGCCGGCGCGAACAGAGCCTCGGCATCGGCTCGCGTCCGCGGCACCCGCGTGCACAGTAAATGCAGGTCCAGGAACTGCGCAAACGTGGCGCCGAACGCGGGTTTGTTCTGGCGTCTATTCGCTCCTCCTCCTCCACCTCCCGCACCCACCGCTGTCCGTCCCGCACGCGCTCCGGAAATCGGTGCGGAGTTGAATATAGAGCGCAGCGTGGGTTCCAGAGGGCGGGGTTTCGAAGCCGTTGCTGGCGTTGTAGGATTATTGTGACTGGCAGTGTTCGCGGATGTAGTAGTAGTTTGAGTAGTACCCGTAGTAGTAGTAGTAGAGTTGGAGGCAGAAGACGGGGATGAGGAGGTAGTAGATGTGGTAGTGTTAAGCAGCATAATTAGCGGGCCAGAAGACGATCGAGCCAAGAATCGAAGGTGTGAGGATAGGAGTTGTAGAGTAGTGTGCGCGGAGGTCTTGTTGTCGGCGGAACGGGTGAAGAGGTTTGTAAGCAAGGATGAGAAGTGCGTTATTAGGATTAGATCTGGGATGTGTGGTTTGTCTTCCTGTTCGCCTGTCGATACCGACATTGATATCGTGGTTGGTGCCGCCGGCGCGGACGGAGGCGAAGAAGGTAAAGGCACCTGTGGAGATTGCGGAGGCGGTGATAGAGACGAGGATAGACTTAATTCTTCATCTTCGTCTTCGTCGCTATCTCTTACCTCCGTCCGCTTGATTATGGGCGATGCCCGCAGTGAAGGTAGTATGGTACTTTTGGCTGCTTCCTGATCTTCACCTTCTGCCGGCCTCTTAGTAGACCGTCCTGGTGTCCCCGTCATCTCCAGAGGTGCTTCTTCATTTCTTATAGGAATCCCATCTTCATTTCTTCTCCCTGCGTCAACTATAGCAGCAGGAGGAGCAGAAGAGGGAGGCGTTTCAAGCTCACTAAGCACCTCCCACAAGCCCTCGACATCAAAAACACGCGAGACAGAAATCAGCTCCAGACACCGTCTGACTTCCGCATTAACCTCTTCCAACCGATGGTTCGCCGTCGGGCCCAACCTAGCCTGGACCTGCGTTCTAATAACGTCTCTTAGCGTAGGCAGGATCGCCGTAGCCGGCAGAGTAGTGATGATAGCCGCGCGCCGTATAGTGCTAAAGACCATAGCGTGCGCCACAGTCTGCAGTCCAACCTACGCATCCCGATCGTTAGTAATCCTCCAGCCCCATACACCATCCGGTAGGTTAGGAAACACACTCACCAACAGCCCAAACTCAGCCTCCTCAGCACTAACCCCGACGACCTCACCGCGCTCAAAGCCGCCCAACAGCGCCTTCCCGTCAATCTCATCGCAGCCGACCTTTAACCTGCCGCGAAGTTTCAGTCTCTCGCGGCGCGCCGCCTCGAGTTCGAACAGCGTCGCGCCCGACGCCGGCTCCAACAGCGGGAAATGGGAGCTAGCCTGCGAGGCCGGTGGCGGCGGAAGGGGACCCGACTCATCGGCATCGGCATCGGCATCGGGGTCCATAGTCGTCAATTCGCGTGAGTTGCATACATACCGTGGACCTCCCACTTTAGGTTAGGTACCTAAGGTAGGTAGGTAAGGTAGGTATGTGCTGTATAACCTAGGTATTTTCTGCCTGGGTTGAATTTATTAGATGAAGAAGAAATCCCGAAGGTTTGGGAGATGACGTTTGTAAAAAAAGACCTCTGTCAATGTTCATCCCCCCCCCCCTTCTTCTTTTCTTCTCAAAACGCGAAGTCATATGACAGCACTTCGGGCCAGCTACCTACCTACATGTAACTCATGACGTTTATAAGGCAGTCTAAATACCCAACTTAAGGTAGTCGCACAATTATCAAGAATGCCATGTATAATCTGATCGTAAAAGATTCAGGTTTTCCTAAAGTGGAGAATTTACTAAGTACAATTCAACGTTGAAGTTTATTGCATGTTTAATTTCGTTATTCTCAAAATCAATCGCAAAACACCATAACCACAGCCACACACACATATCAGGCTAAGCAGCCGGCCTCGATTCACTTCGTCAATTCAATCTGCATGAATTTCTTTCTTTCTCCTAATGACCAGTAGTAGTAGTAGTAGTAATGTCTCCCCTAGTACGCGTTTTGCTGCTCCCACTACCGATACTCGCAGATTGCCCAGATCTGTTATTTCTTCCTATTTAAAGACAACGCAAGAAGGTATCCTGACACAAAATTTGAGGCCCGTAAAAGGAGTGTCGAGGCAGAGGTGCCGGCGCCTAAAAGCTTCCCTCCTTCGTCTTGACCGCCCACGTCAATTGTGCACTTTCATAAGAAACCTCTGAAAGACGTATTCGTGACGAACCCCACCTAGTATAGCTGTAAAACACCATGTACTGTTATTATCTCTGTAATAACCACCTATTTCAACTAAAGAGCTCGATGTAATTGCAAGTATCAACTACCTCGTGAGAAACAAAGCGCAACCCTATTTCACCGGTATTCCAGTGACTCAGATGGCCATGCCAGGAGCCGCCGGGGGCGCGGGCGCATTGCTAGGCGGTTCCGGTCGCTGTCGGCGCCCTCCCTTCAAGCTCCTTACACGCGATAGGAATCCGTTTCCTTGCTTCGACCCGTCTAGTGACTCGCCTGTTGCAACACCGTCATTAGTTGATCGGCGCTCCAGGCCTGCACCAGGTAACGGGGGGCTGGTGGGAGATACCGGGTTGGAATCAGTACGCTTGACGGAAATGCGTTCCTCAGCTCTGTCGTACTCAGTAAAGAAGGGGTTTCGTTCTCCATTGCTACTGCTGGTCGGTAGATCGCCTGACCTAGGGGGATAGTTGCTGCCGGGACTAGTGACGCGGTTTGGATCGTACTCGCGTGGTGTGCGCTTGATGCTCTTGAAGCGTTGCACCACCGACTTCTTCCTTCCCAGTCCTTGCTCTAAGACTTCCTGTGCTGTTTCGGCCTGGGTACGCTGAATCGCAGAACGAGCCGCCGGTGTGCCCTCCAGGAAAGTTGAAGATCCAAGTCCCAATGTCTCTTCACCATCCACAAACTCACTTGCCTGCTTCGGATCGAAGAAGGTTGCCTCGCTCTTACTGCCTCCATGCCTCTCTCTGGTTGCACCTCCAAACATGGCAGAAGCTTCATGCGGTTCTTGTCCCATGAACTGCGCGTGATCGGGTCTCTGATTCAGTGGACCTGCGCCACCGATGGAGTTGTTGGCAGAGTCCTTAGCAAAAGCCTGCATGGGCGCGCGGCGACTTCCCTTACGATTTCGGTGCGGGTTGCAAGCATCAAATGGACCATCGTGGTGGAATACTAACATCGAACATGAGCACACAGGTCTTGGGGATACATATGTGGTAGTAACTTACATCCTGTTCCATAGATGCTCGTGGCATCAAGTTGATCGATAATATCAAGTTTGCGGCCTGATCGAGGCTTGTCCTTACCCTCGCGGTGACGTCGCTCACGCTCTTTACGTCTAAGCTCACGCGCCTTCTTCTCTTCTTCCGTTAACGGCTTCTCCAACATCGACGAATCGCTGTTGCGGCGTGGGCGACGTTCTGTCGGCCTTTTCTGAGGTGACGGACCACCCTTCAAGTCTCCTCCATTTGACGCGCTGTGCATTCGACGCGCTCTCAAAGCTTCTTCTTGCGATCGAGTCGGCCTGTGAGATGAGGAAGGCGGCTGGCCGCGGCCACGGGGAGGATTATTTTCCCCTCGAGGAGGACCATTACCAGGAGGGCGATTCACTGGAGGCCGACCGGGACCTGGTCGAGATTTCGCATTGTCGTCAAGAGTCAGGTTGCCCTATGATCGCAAAGGTCAGCAACTTGTCGAACGCAAATGACCAAAAAAATCAATTAAAATGCGTGATAAAAACTTACAAACAAGTCCTCGGCAGTAGGAGATTTCTGGTCGTTAGATGAAGCCATCTTGTCGGGCGAGCTCACTCTACCAGTGGGCGGTTGGTTAGAAGGGTCGAGAAAAGGATTTCTCGAAGTAGGTCGGGGAGGAGGAAGAGGGTCATCAAATGGTGAATGGGGAGGGGATGTTAAGCTGTTAGGCGACGCCGCACGGTTGCGAAAGGGGTTGTTTGATGAAAGATTAAGCGTCAGGCCAGCCGGTTGGGTGGATGCGGTGGATGGGCTATTATCAAAAAGACCTATTGCATGCAAACAAAAAGTGACAGTTAGCGAGCCGGATCATTACAGGCTTATTGTAATGGGAATGACGACTATGATAGGCAATTGTGAAACATCAATCTCTGCAAATGAAACAGGCGACAAGTCCTGATAAGTGGACCGTCGACCAACTTGAACATGTCCTCCTTATCGCGACTATACTATGCTAATGGGAATTGGACGAAAAGGGGGCCAGCGGAGCTAGCATTATCTTGGGTGGTGTCCTTCACTTACCTAGAAGGTCGGATGAGTGCGTGGACATCTTGGTCAAATTTCCCTGTTTTCGGTACAGGATCTCCGGATCTCGCAGGGGGTGCAGGATACTACCCCGTTGGTGGAATAGAGGATCTGATAGAAATGTCTTGACGAAATACTGATTGATGATTTACTACCCAGTCAACTACTAGCCGACTTGGTTAGTGTTTGATGTCAAAACTCGGGTGGCTGCGCGGTTTGGAATCCGCAGCGAGTTCTGGCGTAGGTGATGTATCAAGGGTGGAAGAGATAGACAAGATCTTCAGGGAGGCGGAATTATTTTGCCAAGTTGAACCGTGGCGAAGCAATGACGTTTGTCAGGCTTGAAACCTGACACGATACGGCCTTCTCGGGACTCAATGAGATTAAAAGAATACCGATCGAATTGATAGGTAGGATTAGGTATGAAATGCGGCTTTCACTCGAGCGAAGGCCGAAATGGTGGGTTTGGTAGTAGTGATGGTAATGGTGGTGGTCAGCTCGTAAGTCGAGGATGATGAATAGGAACCTAAGGAGTGAAGAAAAGGTGTGGTGGAAATGTTTTGGGTGTTACGGAAACGCGCGTTAGGATGTTCTGTATGCAAGGAACCTAAGTGGAAAGCTTGCGACCGTTAATTAACAGGTACAGTTGATGAGGCGGGTCGGGTCGCGAATTCCTTGGATTTGTTGTTGTACCAAGTATTATCGACGCACGTATTTTGCATGTATTTCGCAACTCCAAAACCTGGGGACAATCCGAGAAGACGAAAGGACGTACAAAGTAACGAGGGTGGACAACCGATCGGTAAAGGTATTTGACTTGACAGCCTATTGTTCTGGCTTCTGCGTGTTCTTTGAGGTCGGGTGACGAGATTTTCCTTGGTTCTAGTTCCTTGAGTTTCTCTCCTCTTTTCTACCCCCTTCCCTCCGGGTTGATGGTATGGTTGCTCTCGAAAGACCCCTATTGACTAATGACGGTACTAAACAATTAAGTGGGATTGTACTGTATCCCGCTGTGGGTTCTAATTGATTAAGATGGGGTTTTTCTGTCCTTGACTCGTTTCTGACAGGACAGGACCAGGGGAATTTTCGATGGGGATCGACGAAACGAACGACTAGCGGGAACAGGCCAGAGGGTTTCGCAACCCGTCCCTATTATTAATAATGTTGACGATGTTGTTGACGAAAAGTTGGGGAGTTGCGAGTTGCAAATTGCTAATTGCGACGAAACTCAGAGACAAAAGTAGCCCACCAAACTGAGTTTACAACCGAGGCCTGGCTAACCTTATATTATTACATATAACAGTGTCAAAATTGGATTAGACGGCTGGCCATTTGACCTAAAACCGCCAACCTGTCAAATACAAAAAAATAGATACGGGTATATTATATATACCTATTATGTATTAAGTAATTAATATTATATATAATATATATTATAAATATATATATATAATATTATATATAAGTATATTATTAGTTTTATTAATAAGTTAATATTTATTATATTTTTTTAATTATTTTTTTATAGCTTATAAAATTATTAATTAAATAATATATTTTATTTTTTTTTAAACATATTAATAAAAGCTATTATCTTTAATAATAAAGCCATTATTTCTTTTCTTTTTTCCTTTTATATTATTATATTTTTAATTAATTATTTTATTTTATTTTTATTAAATTTTTATTTTTTAATTAACTTAAAAATATAAGAAATATTATTTTTAAAATATTTTATATTTTTTTAATAATAATAATATATATTATATATTATTAACATTTTATTATAAAATTTATAATATATTATATTTATATAATAAGTAATTATTTTATTTTAATTATTTAAAATTTTTAAATAATTATTATAATAGTTTTAATTATTAAGAAAAAATATATTTGCTTTTTTAATATTTCTTTTTTTAAATTTTAATTTAAAAATATTACTTTTTTTAATATATATACTTATATAAATATAAGTATATTTTTTAATTAAATAATAATTAAGGAATATTTCTTTTAATTTTTATAATATATTTTTAAAACTAACTTTTATTACTTAAAAAATATTTCCTTTAAAAGAAATAATTTAATTTATTTAATAAGGTTAAATCGTTTTACGCGAAAAGATTTAAGCTAATTAAGTTTAAATTAACTTATTTTATTATTAAAAACTTTAACTTTAATTATAATAATATTATATTTAAATTATTAAAAATAAAATAATTAATTAAAGTATAAATAATTTAACTATTATAATTATATTGTTTTATATTAATATATTTTTATATAAGTTAATTAATAATAATTAATTTTAATTTCCTTTAATTATTTATTTTTTTTATTTTTATAAAATTACATTTTTAATAATGCTTTTTTTAAGTTTACCTTTTATATTATTTTTACTTAGTTTATATATTTTAACTTAAATTAAAAAATATTTAATAATTAATTAATTTTCATTAAAAATTTTAATATTAATTTTTTTACCCTTATAAATTATAGCTTATTAATAAGTTTTAAACTATTTTAATTAAAAAAGCTTAAAAAGGCTTTAAATAATTATAAAACCTTTAAAATATTATTTATAAGTTTTATTTATAAAATATTAATGCCTTTAATTTATAAAATAAATAATATTAAGTTTTAAAAATTTAATAAAACTATTATAACGTAAATTAAAAATAAAAAATATATGATTTTAGTTTTTAATTTAAAGTTTTATATTAATTATTTTTTATTTAATAATATATTCTTTAATAATAAGTTTTATAATGCTTTAAATAATATTATTTAAATTATTAATAAAATTAAATATAAGGTTAAATACTTTTTACCATTAATAAAATAGTTTAAATATATACGATTATTACTATTTAATATAAAAGGTAAGGATTAAAAGGTTTAAAAGGATTAAGGAATAATATTATTAAAGTAAAAAAAGCACTTTAAAAAGGTATTTAAGTTAAAAAAAAGTTATATAAAAAGGTTAAAGTTAATAATATAATTTTTAAGGTTTATATTTAACGTTATATTTTCGAAAATAAAAGTAAAAAAAACATTTAATAATTACTTATTTAATATGGTAAAAAAGCTTATAAGCTTTAACTTTAAAAGCTATAATAATAAGTTTATTTATTATAAAGCTATTTTTTTAAATTTATTAGCGAATATAAAACTTTTTTATTTAAAACTTAATATGTTTTAAGGTAATTTACCTACTTAATTTTTTAAACTTAATTACCTTTAAATTGTAAATAAATTAGCTAAAGTTTATAATATATTTAACTTTTTATTCCTTATAGTTAAATATAAAAGTTTTAATATTAATCTTTTTTAACTTTTAATGGTTATTTAAAATTAAGTTATTATAAAATATATTATTTACTTTAATATTATATAAAAACTTAATTAATATTTAAAAGTAAAAGGTTATTTCTTATTTTTTATTATTATTGCTTTTAATATTATATTAAATGGTATTAAGGCATGGCTTTATGTTTTTTAATAAAACTAGGATAATATATATGGTAAATATTTTATTATTTCCCTTATTAATATTTTTATTTTGTTAAAATAAAATTAATATATAAAGCTATGTATATTTATTTTTAATATATTTAAATGGGTAATAAAAAAAGAAAAAGATATAATAAATATTATAATTAAGTTATATTTTTTATTTCCAATTATAAGTGTAATAAATTTAAGTAAGGAACTTAATAAAGTAATAAATATAAACTATAATATAATAAAAATAAAAAGTTTAATAGTAAATTATATATTACGTATAACTTAAAATATATTATTACTTTATTAAAAAACCTTAAAGCAATTTATAATATTTCCTAATAATGCTTTTTATTTAAAAAGTAATAAAAGAAAAAGTGATAAAATAAGGAATAATAAAGTAAAAAGCGGTAAAATAAGGGATAATAAAATAGAAAAAAATAAGTTAATTTTAAAGAATTAATAAGCGGTAAAAAAAAGCTATAAAAAAAGATATAATAGGTAAATTTTAATAAAAGTTAATAAAATTATAATATTATATAAGTTTTTACTTTAAAATAGTATTTTTAATAAATAAGTAAATAATTAATAAAATAATATTTTTATCCTTTACTAAATATTTTAACTTATAATCATTTATTTTATTAATATTTATTTATTAAATAAAACATATAATTAATATTATAATATAATATTAACTTATATATTTTTATATTTTCTTATGTAATATGTTTTTACTTAAGGATTATATAATAAATATTATAACTTAATTAATAAAATAAATAGTTATATTAACTTACTTTATTAAACTATTAAATTAAATAATAACTAATATATAAATAAGTTATTTTTAATATATAACTTATTATAAATTATAAAAATTTTATATTTATTAAATTAAAATTTTATTTAAAAGCCTTTTAAACCTTTGTTATAAATGTTAAATATACCATTTTAATTTATACCCTAGCCTTATTAATTAAAAAAGTGTAATAATAATAAGCGATTTTATTAGTTACTATTTATATTAGGTTTTAATATTATAAAATATTAATATAACGTATTTTTAAACTTAAAATTAATTAAAAACTTAAGCTTTTTAACTTTTAATATTAAAATATTAATATGTTAATTAGTAAATTTAGTTATATTAATAGTTAAAAGTTTAATTATATTAATAAGTAAATTTAATAAATTAATTTCTTTGTTAAGGATTATAGTTTAACGCCGTTAATTAAATAAGCTTATAAATGTATTTTTAAATATTTTAATAAAAAATTATAAATGTTATAAAGCCTTTGTTAAATTAGTTTATATTTTTTAAAATTTTATAGGTTATATTAGCGAAGGTAAAATGTTCATTAAAATAATTTAAAATTTCCTTGCTTTAATATTAAATAGTAGTAGTATTTTTATATTTAGCTATTACTTTTAAATAAAGTTATAATAAAATAATATTAAAACTTATAAAATATATATATTTATATTAAATAAGTGGCTTAATTAATAATATAACTAGTTTAATTATTATTAAACCATTTTTCCTTTTATATTTTTAACATTATAAAACTTTACTTAATTATTAAGCCTTTTTTTTATAAATGTTTAAATAAAATTTATTACAATTAGCTTATAAGTTTAAAAGCTTTATTATTTTATAATGGGATAAATAATATTATAATTTTAAATAATTTTATTATAAACTTAACTTAAAGCTAGTTTATTTTTTATTAGCTATTATATTAAATGTTAAGAAATTAAGTTAAATTATTCTTTACGGCTAGTAAATTATAAGTTAACGAAAATTTAACGTTTTTTGCTATAATTATATATTAAAATTACGAAATAATTATCTTTTATTAAAAACTAAATTAAATGTATTATTAGCTTAATCTTTAATATAATATTTATATTTCTTTTAGGTAATTATAATATATTATTTTAATTAAATATAATGTAGCTTAAAGTTTAAAAAAGGCTATATTAATATTATATATTTTTTTAAATTACCTAAAGGAATAATTAAAAATTAAAATTAAATAAATAGTTTATTTTATTAATCCTTTCTATTATATTATAATAAGTTATTAAACAATCCTATTATATTATTGGTTTTATTTTTTAATGCGGCGAAAGCTTATGTTAAAAATATTTCATTATTTTAATATAATTTATTTTATTAAAAGGAAAAAATGTTAAACAATTTTATATAAAGGATTTATCCTATTAAATTAACTTTTACTTTAAATTATTAGGAAAAGATTATAAAGTTAAAAAATATTTAAATATTAAGTAATAGATTTTATATATTTATATTTAATTATTTTTTAATAAAGTAATAAGCGCTTAAAATAATTATAATAAAGAATGTTTTAATTTTTATTCTTATATATTATTAAGATTTATTTTATTTTTAAATATTTTAGCGGTAAGCTTTACGATATTTTTCTTAAACTAATATATAATAATTAACTTATTATTAATAAATGTAATATTATGTTATAAAACTTAATAAGCCATAGTTTATAAAAGAAAGGGGTAAATAAAATTATATAAACATACGTTAAATATTTAAGTAGTTATTAATATATTAAAAAAGGAATAAAATTAATTAAAAAGTAATATATTACGGTTTAAAAGTATTAAAATTATTCTTAAAATTACCTTTTACTATTATATAAAAGGTAAAAGTAATTTAATATTTAATATCCTTTTAATATAATAGTATATAAATAAGGAAAAAAAGTACCCACTTATTTAATATAAATAATTAATAAAAGGTATATTAATAGGTTAGCTTTTAATTTAGTTAAATTAAACATAGTTAAAGCTTATTAGTTATAATATAAACTTTAATATAATTTAATATGTTATAAGTTCTTTTATTTTTTACCTTAAAATTTTAAATTATTAAATTAAAAATGTTATAATATTATTAACGTGTATAAACTTTAAGACAAAGGTAAAGATATATATTACAAATAAAAGATTAATTTTTATTAAGAAAATATGTTTTAAAGATTAATAAACTTATTTTTAAAAATATAAAATATTTTATTAAAATATTTTAAACAAATATATAACATTTATATTAAAGTAACCTATAGTTATTTTTTTAGTTATTATATGTATTAGCTATTTTATAACCTTTATTAACTTTAAAGCTTACTTATTATAAGTAAAAAAAAGTATAATAATATTTTATATTATAAATGTAATAAATGTTATCGTAGTATAATAAATGGGTTAAACTTTACCTTTTTTATATTAATTATATGGCTGTTTTTTAAGTATATTAGCTTAAAGAAATAATATAAAAATAAATGTGTTAATTATGTTTAAAGGGATATAAATTTTTATATTTATAACGATAAAACTTATAAGTAATATATAAGTATATATTTAATTTTAAAAAAGTTAAATTTGGTAATTTTACCTTAAGGTTAACGTATTTAAGATAAACTTAATAATATTCGCTAAATTATAAAATAATAAAGTAGTTATAATAGTTTAAATTATTCGCCATAATAATTATATTATAGGATATTAACGAAGATTATAAAAAGGTAAGAAATATATTAATTAAATTACTTATTTAAACTTTAATTATAAGCCTTAATAGCTTTGAAAATTTTATTAGTTTAATTATAAATTTTAATGGTATTTAACCTTTATTAAATTATATTTATATTTGTAGTAAAATAAGTTAGTAAATAAAAAATAATAATAAATTAAATAAATATAAGTTAATTTATTAATTAAATTATTTGAAATTAATTATATTATTAAATCACTTTTAAGTTATTTAAAATAATTTAAGCCATTTATAAAATTAATTATAAAGTTACTTAAATTAATTATACGTAATATAATATTTCATTTTTATTTTTAAAAACTTATAAGTAAATTTCCTATTTTATTTACCTTTTAAAAGAAATTATTTATCTTATAACCTAACATATAATAAAAGGCTTATAATCGATTTATATTTTTAATAATATATATTAAAGTTTTAATTAAGTAATTATGTGTTAGGGGATAATAAGGATTAATATTAAATAAGTGTAACATTATTAAAAGCTTGTTTTATTTACACATATATAAGGGATAAAAAACCTTTTTAATATAAGATAAAAAGATAAGCATTAATAAATTATTACTATATTATACTTAATTTGAAACAGTTTTATTATTTCTTTTATATATTTACTTTATATATAACATATATTAAAAGGCCTTTTTAATAATTTAATGCTTTATACTTATTATTATAAACTATTTATTAAAGGTAAGTTTATATTTATTAATAATATAATTATTATAGCTAAAATGTAAGGGAAAATCCCATATAAATTAAGAAATAATAAGGATTTTAATAATATAATAATAAATTAGCCAAAAAATAGTAAGTATATTATAAATATTAATATTATTATGGTTAATATATTAATTTTAATAATATATCATAAATTTATTAATATAATTAAGGTAGAAATTAATAAAGAAATAGTAAAGTTAATAATAAATAATAAAAGGAAGTATAAAAGAGAATAACTTTTAGCTTTAAAAGTAAAAATTATTATAACTTTAAAGGAAAATAACTAATTAATATATTTAAAATATAGTTATAGTTATAGCCTGTTATATTATAAAATATTATTACTTAATATTTAATATAAAAAAGAAAAAAATAGTAATAATATAAAATTAGTAACTTTTTTAAAAAGCTTAAAAACCTGTTTTTTACTTAATAATTATAAAATAAATAATAAAAAAACCTTATTTATAACTATTTACTTAGGGGGCATAATAGTATAATAATAATAATAATATGTTACTTTTATGGTAAAAGAGTTTAAAAATATCCTTTAGTTAAAAATAGAAAAGTGGCTTTATAATTTAATAAGAAATAAAAATATATAAGCTTTTAATGCTTTTATAATAATATAAAAGCTTTATTAAAGTATTAATAAATTATTTAATATATTTTTTAAATAATTTAAAATAATAAAAATTAATAATTTTAAGAAATATTTAAAGCAAATTAAAGTATTAAACCTACTAATAAAATTAACCTTTAAGTTAAAGAATAAATGCTTTAGGGGATTTTTACTAATAATATAAATTAAGCTTAAAAATAAAATAAAAATTTTTAAAATTATATTAAAGAGGTAACAAAGGGAAGCATTAAATAATTAAAGAAAAGGCTTATAAGGTAATATAATACTAATATAACATCCTTATTAAATTAAGATTATTAAGGTTAAAAGGGATACTAATTAAAATTATAACTTATAAGTACTTATATTAACCATAATATTTTTATAAGAATTAATCTCTTATTTATATTATAAAAAGAAAGGCTATTAATAGTTTAACTATTTAAAGATATAATATTTTAAGTATAATAAATATAAACATTTTACTAGTTAATATATAAAATTTATAAATAATAATTATATAAGTAATACAAATAAAACTTCTTTTAAAGTATAAAAGACGAAAGATTTATAATAGGATATAAATTTTTATTAAATATACTTTAAAGCTATAATAAAGTTATAAATAAAAGGAAAATAAATTAAACTTTATGCCTTTATTAATATAAGATTAAATTATAATATAGTTTATATTAAATATATTTTAATAATTTTATAATATTATTTTATATTAAAGAAACTAATAAATAGCTTTTATAAAATAAGCTTTACTTTAATATAACTTAATATTTTTATTAAAGTAAAAAATGATTTAAGGAAATTATATTATATACATAATAATATTAATATCATAAATTAAAATTTTAATTATAATGTTTTATTAAAATTACCTTAGGTAAATTATATAAATACTATTTTAAAGGTATAAAATAAATTATAAAAGTATAAAATTATAAGTAATAATATCACTCTTATATAAAGTTAAAAAGAAATTAAGTAAACATTAAAAAATAATAATAAGGCTATAATAATGATTTTATTATTAATTATAAAAAGGAAAATTAATAAAAAACTTTACTTTAATTTATATAAGGATAATTATACCCTTATATAATCCTTTCCCTTTAAATATAAGGAATTTAAGGAAGTATTTAATATTAATAAAATATTTATATTATTAAAATATTAAAATTAAAACCATATTATTAACCTTAAAGAAGGAAAAAAATTACCTTTTAACTTAATTTACTTATTAATAAAAAAAAAACTAAAAATACTTAAGGAATATATTAATAATGCCTTTAAAAAAGGATAAATTAAACCTTTAAAAAGCATAATAAGGTTATTAATATTATTTATATTTAAGCTAAGAAGGAAGCTTTAACTTTATATTAATTATAAGATATTAAATTAAATAATTAAAAAGGATTGTACTACATTATTATTAATAAATAAGATTTTAAACCAATTAATTAAGGTTAAATACTTTATTAAGTTTAACTTAAAGAATATTTACTATAGGTTATAAATTAAAAAAGGAAATAAATAAAAAATAACATTTAAAATTAAATATAAATACTTTAAATATATAATAATGTTATTTAAGCTATTAAATACCTTAGCCACATTTTAAAACTATATTAACCATATACTTATAAGGCTAATAAATATAATATATATTATTTATTTAAATAATATTTTAATTTATTTTAGTAATACCATTTTATATATATAACATATTTATAATATCTTTAAATAATTAAGGGATTAAAAGCTATATATAAACCTAATAAAATATAAATTTAACATTAAAAAGGTAACGTTTTTAAGATTTATAATATCTTTAAAAAATATTAAAATAAATTAGGAAAAGGTAAAGGCAATTTTAAAATAATAACCATCTTATAACATATATAATATACAAACTTTTTTAAACTTTATAAGCTTTTATAAAAGATTTATTAAGGATTATTTAAAAATTATAACCCTTTTTACCAACTTATTAAAAAGGAAACTAATCTTACCCTTTAACCTCCCTACTAAAGCATTAAAAGCTTTTAAAAGATTTAAGGAAATATTTTTAAAAGTCTTTATTTTAAAATATTTTAATAACCAATTATTAACCTATATAAAAATAAATATATTATAATAAGCGGTAAAAATAATTTTATCTTAACTTTACAAAGGAAAATAATACCTTATCGCCTTTATTTTAAGAAAGTTATAAAGTGTTAAAACTAATTATATTACTTTAAATATTAAAATATTAGCCATTATAAACATATTTAAAAAATAAAAGTATTACTTAATATATTTAAATAATTAAATTAATATGTTAATAAATTACTTAAATCTTTAATACATTATATTAAAGCTAAAGCTAAGTAATAGGCAAATTAAATAAATTAAAATACTTATAAACTTTAACTTTTAAATAATTTATAAATTTAAAAGTTTTAATCTTACTAATAAATTATTATAATAACCTAATTATATAAATAAAAAAAGGAAAATTAAAGCTTATAAGGATACTTTACTAAGGTTTTAAAAAAGGTTTTAAAATAGTTAGGAAAAATATTATGTAATAGCTAATAACTTAAATTTTAATAAATTAAAAATAACTATAAAAATATATACCTTATTATTAAAGGATTATATAAAAAAGCATAATATATTACTAAGATTTTTAAAGAAGTTTAAAAATAACTAAGAACCATTAAGCAATTAAAGGAGCAAGGGATAATTATTAAAGTAAAAGTAAAATAATAATAAATATAATTAAGTTTAAGTGTTATAAAATAATAGTGAAACATTAAATATACCTTTTTTAAAAAAAATTTACAAAGAATAAAAAAAGGACCTATTTATTAATATAAAGGTATAGAAATAATATTATAATAACTATAAAAGGAATAAATTAACTTAAACTATAAAAGAGGATTTAATAAAATATTAAGGCAAAATTTATATACCTTTTATTTTAATATTAAAACTACTTCATTACTACTATAACATACCATTCTTAAGGCACTAAGGGATAATAAAAATAATTAAAAAATTTATAAAATACTATTATTAAAATAACCTTAAAAATAATGTAAAAAGTTATATAAATAATTATATAATTTATTAATAAATAAAGGTTTAAAAATACCTCTTATATAATAAGTTAAATTTACTATTAATTTTAAGTAGGTTAAGTAAAAAAATATCTTTAAACTTTATAATTAAGTTATTAAACTTAATTATACTAAAAAGTTACATATATAATAATATATTAATAGTAATGAATAAATTCTTAAAATATATCTTATATATTATAATAATAAAGAATTTAATTGCTAATAGCCTAGCGAAAATTTTTTTCATAAAAATATTCTTATAAATAAAACTATTAAAAAATATTATATTAAATAAAAAATCGCTATTTATAAGTAAATTTTAAGTAACACTTTACCATAAGCTTATTATAAATTAAAGGCTTAACATAATATATCATTTATAAACTAATGGATAAATTAAGCGATAAAATTAAAACTTAAAGTATTATTTAAAAATCTTTTATAGCTATAAACAAAGTAATTAATTAAAGAAGCTAATATTAACAAAATAAATATATAACACCTTAATATATTCCGTATATAATTAAATCTTAGCTTATATTTATACTAGATTTATATTATAAAACTTAATTAATCTTATAATAAAAAAAATAAGATAAAATTTAATAAAGGGTTTAAATAAAATAAAATAAATATACTAAGCCTAGAAAAAAGTAATAACCTTATTATAAGCTTTAAATAAGTCTTATATTAAGTGATATAATAAAAATAAAATAAAAAAAACATTTTAAATAGGAAAATAAGTCTTAATATTTATAAAAAATATTAATTAAAAATACCCTAATTAAAAGCTAATAAATAAATATTTAAATCCTTTTAAAATAAAAGAAATAATAAAGTAACATAATTTAACATATAAATTAAAGCTATTACTTAAATATAGGATATATAATGTTTTTAACATTAATAACTTTAAATTTTTTAAGCTAAAACCTAGTAAAATCTCAAATAAATAAAAAGTAACCTTAGTTAATAATAATGTTTATAAGATAAAAATAATCCTAAACCATAAAAGTAAAAAAAAAAACCAATAATACCTAATTTAATAAATAAAATATAATAGTAATAACAACTTTTAAAAAAAGGCTAAAAATATTTTAAAAGGTATTAAAAAAAAATATAAGAAAGAATTATAAAAAAGGCTTATAACAATTATACCATAAATATAAAATAAACTAATAAACACTATTTAATTCCTATTTAACTTATTACTTACTTTATTATCCTTACTACTACCATACTTATTACCTTTACTATTACTATTATTATATTATAAAGGGAAAGTAATATTTTTATATAATATAGGATTAAAACTGCTTTAATTAAATAACTACATAAAACAACTATTAATAAAAAAATCATTATATAAAGGAAATAAAAGAAACTTATAATAAAATAATTAATTACAAAAATACTAATAATCTTATAAATTTATTAAATTTTAATAATAATATCTTTTAAGGTTATCGTAATAAATTTAACTATATTTATTAAATATTCTTAATAATTAATTATATTCTTATAATATTTTTTTATAACTTCCACTTTATTTAAATTATTTTCATTCTTAAAAGCTTATAAAGCCTTATATAAATTATCTTACTAATCCTAAATTATATCCTAATAATAAATAAGTAAAAAAGGCTAATAATAATAATAATAAAAAGGTTATATATAAATTAAATATTAAGACTTATAATAAGGGTATTATAAAAGGCATAGGTAATACATTATTATTAAAAATATAATTAAAAAAGGTAATATTAGTAATATATTTTTTAAATTAAAAGGATTATAATTAATTTATAAATACATAACTTTTACAAAGATAAAAATAATAAAAGCATTTCTTAGAAATATTTAAAACAAAATTATTAATAAAAAAACCATAATAAAATAAAAAGGATATATATTTTTAAACTTAATATAATTATAATTATTAAAATTATTTTCTCACTAATTTACTATAATATAAATATAATAATAACATAATATAAAATAATTATAAATAATAAAACCTATATAATTACTATAAGGAATAGGTTTTTTATTAATAAAAATATATAAAAATAATATATTATTAAAATAAGTAAATAATAAAATTAATATATTAATAATAAAAAGTAATAATAATATATAAAAAAATAAAGAAAGTAAAAAAGAACAAAGTATTAAAAAAGGAATTATTATAATTAAATATTAAATTAAAATATTAGAAATAATATTACTATTACTTAAAAATAAGGGATTATATAATAACAAAAAAATTTACAATAAAAAGCACATAATATAAATAAAGTAATTAAAAAATATAAGGAAAATACATATATATTATAGCAGTTTTATAACAAATTATAACTTTTAAAAATAAGAGCATAGCTAAGGGGGGTAATTTTATTAAGGGATAATAAAAATTAGTATTAAATAAGTATAATATCACTAAGAGCTTACTTCACTTATACATATATAAAAGATAAAAAATCTCCTTAATATAAGGTAAAAGGGTAAGCATTAATAAATCATTATTATATTATACTTAGTTTAAAGTAATTTCACTATTTCCTTTATACATTTACTTTATATATAACATATATTAAAAGGCCTTTTTAACATTATATAAAAGATAAATAAAAAACTATATAAACCTTTTTCTTCTTAAATTTAATAATTTATAAAAGTATTTTATTATACCATTTTTACACTTTTATTTTTCATAAAATTATTTAAATATAACCTAATATACCTTAAATATTTAAAATAAATAAAGTAATATTAAAGCTTTTATATATAATGTTACTTATATGTTAATAAATAAATAACTATTAAATATTTCTTAAAATTATTTATGTGTTTATTAATTATTTATAAAAGATTTTTAATTTTAAAGCTTTAAATTTAAGTGATTACTTATATAATTTTATATTTTATTATATATATTAATGTTAGTAAAAAAGTTATATTTTTATATTAGTATAAAGTTAATTTTATTATTATAAAAGATTACGGCAAATTTATATATTATTATTATCTTAATGTTTTTAAAGTTTATATATTAATGGCTTATAATTAAATAATTTTAAAGGTTTTTTATTAAGCTAATTTATTTTAATGTAAAAGTAAAACCTAAAGTAAGGAAAAAAAGTTATAATTATAAAAATATTTTAAGGTTAATTAGTAAAACATTATCCTAAAAAATAATTAAAATAATTAAAAATATAATATAGTTTAATTTTTAATCTTTTTGTTAATAAATATACTAAGCTTATTAACTTATTATTTTATTATCCCTTATATTTTAAAGGCTAATATTAAAAAGGGGAAAGGAATAAGTAATAATAATATTTATATCCGATTAAAATATTAACATATTTTTCCTTAATTTAAAATATTAATTAGTAAATATATAAATTTACTTACTTATATATTAAAAAATATATATGTATTTAACTAATATTATAAAAACTTTTGTTAAAATAATATATAAAGTAATATTTATATATATAACTTAAAGTAAATAAATTTTAATTATATAATATTTTATAATTAATATATATATGTATTATAATAAGTATTTAAGTATTTACTTAAATAAATAAATATATACTTATTTAAATTAAGTAAAGCGAATTATTTTCAATTTGTTATAAGTTATTAAGCTATTATTATTAAGTAAAGTTTTATAATTATTAAGTGTTTAATTAGCTTTATGCTTTTAATTAATGGTATAAAACGTGTGTTTTAACTAAGGGATTTAAGTGATATTTATGTTTAAAATGTTATTTTTAAGTATTAAAGAATATTTATTATTAATGCTTTACGCTTAAATTAATAATATATTACCTTTAAAACTTTATAATGGATTTTTTTAATAAAAAGGTTATTTTTTTAAAGAATTTAAATATTAATTTTATATTTTTTATGGTATAGTATTTTATAAAATACTATTATTTAAGCGGGATAAAATGGCGAAAATATTATTTATTTTTATGTTATATCTTTTAATTTTAAAAGAAAGTATTATAGCAATTTATATTAGCGACTTAATCGGTTTATATATAATGGTTTTAAATATAAAAGGGATTTTTTCTTTAACTTTAATCTTATTTCATTTTTATTATATAAACATTAATTAATCATTATTATTTAAATTTGCTTATATTAATGTTTAAAAAAGTAAAGCTTTAATAAAAAAGAACTTATTATTTTTATTATTATTATTATTTAAGCTTATGTTTATTTTTATTATAAGTATTATTAAATACTTAATAAGTATTATATTTTCTTATATTATATTAAATAATAATTAAAAAAGTATTATAAAAATATTAATTTTATTAGCTTTTTTAATATTTTTTATTATTTAATATTAGTAAATTAGGTTTAAGTAAATTGTAAATAATAACCTTATGATAAGAAAAATAAAAATCTTTTTATTAAAGCTTTGTAAACACTTAATGGAAAAATGAAATAATTTATTAGTATATATAATATTATTTAAAATTTAGGTAATAATAAATTATTAAACTAGGTATTATTACCTATATTTAAGGGCTAATTGTTTAAAATAACTTATAATATAAATACTATAAAGGAAAAAGAAATTATTTTTAAAGGTGTAAATATTATAAAAAAGGTAATAATTGTTTTTTAAGGTGTAAATGTTATAAAGGAAAAAGTAATTATTTTTAAAGGTATAAATATTATAAAGAAAGAAATAATTGTTTTTAAAGGTATAAATGTTATAAAAAAGGTAATAATTATTTTTTAAAATATAAATGTTATAGAAAAAAAAGTAATTATTTTTTAAGGTATAAATGTTATAAAGGAGGTAATAATTGTCTTTTAAAGTGTAAATATTATAAAAGAATTAATTTTTTTCTTTTTTTATGGTTTAAATGGTATGAAAGGAAAGCTAGTCTTTTTTTTCTTATTTTTTTCTTTTTTTACGGTAATAATTTTATAGAAAAAAAAACTATAAATATCATAGCATTTTTTACTTAAATTTTTTATAATGAATTATTAATTTAGTTGCGAAATATTATTATGTAAGCGGCATATTTATCACACATTATAATATTTTTTAACTTAGCTTAAAACATTTTATTATTATAAAAATTACTTATTATTATATTATTATAAAAATTAATATTAATTATGTTAATGTTATTTTTATACCTTTAAATATATTAGGTAAATTTATAAAAAGGAGTTATTTAAAAAGTTTTATATAAGAATAGGTTATATATGTTAATAATAAATTTATTAATAAAGTTATATAAGGATTTTTTACGATTTATTAAAAAGGCTTTAATAATAATTTTTATTATTATATATTAGCTTTATAATATATAAATAAGTTTAGGGATTTAATATATATAATTAGTTATATGTTAGTATAATTTATAAGCTTTTTTACTTAATTCATTTATAATATAAAATTTATAAATGAAAATATATATTTTAAAAAAAATTAAGCTATTAAATTACTTAAATAATGGTAAATTTATAATTTATTTTTTAGCATGTTTCCTTTTTATATATTAAAATCTTTTTAAAGCCTTTATACTTATTAAATTTAAGTTATTTAAAAGGCTATTAGTTTTAAATTAAGTTAGCTTAAGCATAGCTTTTTGTTATTTTTAATTAAGGAAATTTTAATTTTACTTAAATTAAATTATATCTAGTTTTTTTATAATGGGCTTATTATTTATAAAATTAATTAAGGGTTAAAAAGTTTATTAAATATTTTTTAAGTTAAGGTTTATAATATATATAATTTCCCTTATATAGCTTTGTGATATTTATTACGTTTACTTTATTTTTTATATCTTTTTTTTTATTTCCTTTTTATTATTTTTGTTTTTACTTATTTTTGTTATTTAACATTTTTTATAATAAAATTAAAAAACGTTTTAACATAAAAATAACATATATTTCGATTTTTAAAAATATATATGTAAATTTCTTTATATAATAATTTTAAAAGATAGGAATTATATTCCTTTAAAAGCGTAAACTTTATATCCTTTTAATATTTATCTATGATAATAATATTAAAAAGTAAGAAAAAGGCAATTTATATTTAAATTATTTAAATAAATAAGTAATAAATCCTTTATAAATTATGGAAAATATAAGCGGTTTGTTTTTCTTTAAATTTAATACTTTTTATTTATTTATTTAACTAGTTATATAATAATCCTTATCCTTAGTTAAGAACTTTAAGTAGGTAATATTTCCTTATTACTTAGTTTTATTTTCCTAGCCCTTGTTTTACTTTTAAAAGTTTAAAATTAAATTATTTTCCAATTATTCCTTACTTAGTTAATAGTTTTAAAGTTATTTTAAAAGTAGTTAAAAGTTAATATATATGCTTTATTTATAAAATTATAATATATATTTAATAATATATATTTAAATTAAATATTTAAATAAAGTTTAAAATTAAAAGAAAGTAATTTAACCTTATAAGAAAAGTTAGTTTATCCTTTATTATGTTTATAACTAAGTATAAAATAAAACTCCCTCTTTTTTTTTTTTAAATAAATAAACTTATAAATTAATTATTTTTAATTAATATAACTGCATTTTAAATTTAAATAATTTTATTATTAATTAACGTATAAAACGAAAACTACTTACTTATTACTTATAATTAATTTAAAAGTTATATTTATTTTAGTTATTAAAGGTTTTAACGTTAAATATAATTTTAACTATGGAAAATTATATAAGCGAATTTTAGTTAAAAGTTTTTTTAATAAAATAGGAAAGGAATTTTTTCTTACCTTAAAGTAATAATTAATAAAAATGCTTTATATATTTTTAGTCTTTTATAAATAAAAAGTATATTATATTATAAAGTGTGTTATTAAAATTAAAGATAGTAATTTTCTTAAGTATAGCTTTAGTTATAATTTTTTAAAAGTTAATTAGTATAAATGTAATATTTATATTTAAAAGCTAACTTAAAAGATATTTTATATTCACATGTTATTTATAAAATTATAAAAAGGTTACACATTATTTTAAAAAAGTAATAGCTATATTTATATACTTAATTAAGTTTAAAATTATTTCTTTTAAGCTAAAGATATTAGTATTAATTTTACTATTTTTTCCACATATATAAGTATATAATATAGTTATTTTAAATTAAATTTTAATTACTTTTTTTATCATTATTTTTACGTTATAAGTAAATTTTTTATAACTTATTTTAAGTAATTTTTAAGCTTAGTTAATACACTTATATATTATATTATTAAATATGTTAATATTTATTAATATAAAATTTATAATAATATTAAAATTATTTAAGGGATTAGGAAAAAGGTTTTAAAATAATAAAAGGAAAAGATTTTATATGTGTATTTTTACTTAAAAATAAATTAATTTAAAGGTTAAAAGGAAAGTAAGTTTAAAATTATAATTAAAATAAAAGCTAATAATTATTTAAATAAGGTTAAATAAAGTTATCGCTATTTATAAAAGGTATAAATGCTTATTATAATTAAGTATAAAGTAAATAAATAAATAATTTTAAGCCTTAATAAAAAATATTAATTTTTATTTTTATTTATTTTATATGCGTTTATATATAATTTAACTATTTATATGTAAAAATATAATCCTTATAATAAAGGTTTTTATTTACTTTTATAAATGAAATAAGTTAAATATTTAAATTTTTTTAAAGTAATAAGTAAATAGTAAATACTTTTAATAAATATTATAAAGAAAAAGGTATAAATTTACCTTTTTATTTATATATTTATTAAATAAATTAAATAATATACATTATTTTTTAAAAATATTATAATTAAAGGTTAAATATATTATAACTTAAGGTTATTATGTTATAATTATTAAGCATTATAAATGATTATAAAATAAAAATTGCTTAATAGTATTAAAATAATAAGCTTTCCTAATAATAAATAATTAATAAGTTTTAAAAAAAATATAATTATAAAACCTTAATATACTTTCTTTAACAAGTTATATAAAAATAAAGTTTTTATAAAAATGAATAATATATTAATAAAGTTAAAGTGAAGTTTTATGTTTTTTTTAAAATAAAGCTTTAAATACTAATTATTATTTGTCATTTTAAGTGAAAATAACTTAAGATTTAATTAAAATTACAATTTATTAAGCGTTATATAATGTAATGAGAACTTTATTACTATAATTTTATAAAATATACTTTTATGTTTTTAATGCTTATATAATATTTTTTTTTCCTTAAAGGTTTAAAAGATAATCCCAACCGGAGGTTTTTTACGCTAGAACTCGTTTTGAAAATTATGGTACGAAATTGATAAGGTAATTGATAAGAAACTGATAAGTAATTGATAAGCTTTTCTCGTACGATGATTGGACGATAATTAAATAAGATATACTTTTAATCTTATATTAACTTTAAGCTTTAATAACTTTATGAATCTTGGTCCGATAAAGATTTAGTTTATGTTAATAAAAAGATAACGTAATTCTCTATTTAATAGCCCTAGATACACGTTTATAGGGCGCCTATAGCCCGAGATATTTAAGATTTAATATCAGAGGTTTTTTGGGAAGGAGTATTAAAGCTATTAGCCACTGGAGCCACTGGAGCTTTGAGCTATTAGAGCCACTGGAGCCACTGAAGCTTTGAGCTATTAGAGCCACTGGAGCTTTGAGCTATTAGAGCCACTAAAGCCACTGGAGCCACTGAAGCTTTGAGCTATTAGAGCCACTGGAGCCACTGGAGCTTTGAGCTATTAAAGCTTAACAACTTTAATATATATAAAATTTAATAACTCCACTAATCCTTTACTTAAAAATTTAAAAAACTTATAAGTAAATAAAGATTTAAATTCTCATTTAAATAATATAAAATGCACGTAACTAGCCCCTATTATAAAAGAGTTATTAAAGATTAAAAATAAGATTTTAAAATTAAAAAGTATATAATTATAATTATATACAAATTCTATCACGTAATCGTAATGGCGTAGTGGTAATAATCGTAGAATTAAAAATTTAAGCTTGGGTTCGAATCCCACGTAAAGTAAAAATTTAAAAAAATTAAAAATTAAATAATAAAGGAAATAAATAAATAAATAAGTAAATAGGTAAATAAGTAAATAAATAAGTAATTAAATAAATAATTAATTAAATAAAT